>CABHPQ010167253.1:0-86472 GCA_902168405.1 Peromyscus aztecus | reverse complement strand
ATGTGGCCTTGTAGCTATGGAAGCTATGCTGTTTCTACTGTGCTTTGTTCACAGGAACTACTGAAAGGTATTGCTGACTGTCTCCTCTACTCACAGACAGAACATCTGGATCACATCTCTGGACATGCCCTAGCTAATGTAATTCTCATACTTTTACAATCGCATCAAAAACATGAAAGGTGCTATTCAGGGTGTTTGGTTTGGTTTGGCCATTTCAGTTTTTAAAGGCAATCTCTTGCCTCATGCTTTAAGGTCTATGGATCCTGGTAATGGCTCTGTCTTCCTGGTACAACAAAAGCTACCCTGTATCCTTCATAAAAATACATTTTTCCTCAATAGAAATATCCTCTGGAAAAAAATTTTAGACATAATTCACAAGTTGAGAGACAGAAAATCCAGAGTAGGCCTTCAGACCATGCTGTGTAAGTATGATCCTTTTGAAGGACCAGGGCGGGAAAGGCTGGTAGAAAAAGCAAACTGTCAGACTGTGGTGTCATTCTGAGAAATTTTCTGTCACAATCTCTCATTGGCGGAGTTGTGTTTCTCTTAAGAATGTGTCACTCACATGCCTGCTCATGAACTGTAGGCAGTATGACAGGTACGATGCCTATGTATACAGAGGGGATGCAGATTGAGAAGCAGCTGTAACTGTCAATGTTGCCCCACAAGGACAAGCCCAGAATGGTATATTTACAAGACCACCATAGTGTATGATTTCTGCCCTATAGGTCTGTTTGCTACTCATGTTTAGGGGTGGAGAAAGTTGTTTACTGGGAACGGTAATCCCCCACGAGTCTCAAGCATCCCTGCATGTCCTTATCTGTGAGGACTAAATTGGAAGCCTGATTGTTCTCTGACCTTGAGATGTTTTTGTAGCTAATTATTTAGGGAACCGAGTCAGTGGATTGACTGCTTGAACCTAATTCTATACTCCCTGGAGTCATTGCTAGTGTGTTTGCTACTTGTTCAATGACACAGGATCACGGGTCCTGAGTTCTTCAGTTACAACACAGTACTCTTGTAACATAGGCTAAACTAGGCCTATTGGCCTCTATTGTTGTGTTGCAATGGTGGCAAGGGAGGAATGATGCATCCATTTTTGTGCTTTGGACATGGGTATCATACAGTCTCCCTTTGATCCATCGTGAGAAAATTGGATGCATGGTAGGTTTACTTCTGTCCTCACCTTTGAGGTGGAAGTGCATCCTAGACAGACAAGGCATGAGAGAAAGTGGTTGAACCCCCTTCTCTCTATCTGTCTCTCTCCCTCATTCCTGTTTGAGCCATCCTTTCAGATATAAGGAAGTTCTCTAAGAGAGTATAAGTGTAAGGTACATTTTCTTGAACACACTGGGCATTTACTTAGTTGTTGTATAAATCTTACCACCTGTGACTGAATATTTAGTGGGTCGTTGTAGAGCTAGATTCTATCATGAAGAATTATCATCAACTGGGAACTAAGAAACAAAATACCTGTTTTATGAAATATTGGCCTTTTATAATCTATAATTTTGGCCTTGAACTGCTACATCTTTATTTAGCCATCTTTAAGAAAGAAATATAATGTTGGAAGCTTCATCTCTACATTCTAGTCTCTTTGGTACAGAATGATACTCTGCAGGCTACCAAAAGACAAACATGGACACCAATCCTGTCATGAATCCTTTGACCTACCCTCTGTCCTACCCGCAATATATGCTGCAGCCATCGTGGCATGTAACTTATTGGACTAGCCAATCAATGTCTGAATTGACTTAAATCCCACTCCATAAGAACCCATACCTGACACTGCTTAGATATCCAAGACTAGATAGGCCAGAGACAGGGTAAAACCAAATACTAATGGTCTAAAACATAATCAATAAATTGACTCCTAATGATATTTTTCTATACTCATTGATCAGAGCCTTATTCAGTTATCATCAGAGAAGCTTTTTCTGGCAGCAGATAAGAACAGATGCAGACAGCCCCAGGCAGACATTGTGTGGAGAGAGAGTTTAAGTAGGAGATCTCCATCAAATTCCTCATCGCTCACAAAGCCCCCCTCCCCCACCCCCCCACCCCCGTGAAAGAGGAGGTGGAAAGACTGTAAGAACCAAAGGAGATGCAGGACAGAAGGAGAATAAGGCCCTCTGAAACAACAAGTTGCAGACGAGCTCCCAGAGACTGAAGCAGCAAGCAGCACCTGTCCACCAGGTCCTCTGAGTATATATTATAGCTATTAGCTTAGTATTTTCTGAGATTCCTGACTCTGAGAGTCAGTGGGTCTCTGATTCCTGTGCTGGCTCTTGTAACTCTTTGCATCATGTTGGCTTACCATGTGCAACATAGATGTGAAAGTTTTTGCTTCTTCTTATACTTTATTTTGTCACATTTGGTTATCCCTTAGAAACCTGTTCTTTTCTAATGTGAAACAAAAAGGGAATGGATTCTGAGGGGAGGGGAGATAAGATAGGGAGGAAGTTGGAGTAGTAGAGGTGGGGGAAACTATAATCAGGGTATATTTATGAGAAAAGAATCCATTTTCAATGGAAAATAAAGAAAAAAAGAAATTATACTGGGGAATAAAACTGATGTTTAACAATTAGATAAAAAGTAGTTTGTGCACAGCTTAAAAAGGTTCTTAGCTACAATGTGGGCACTGTGGGGCAGGAAGAGGAAGGAGACAACCTCTATGGTTATTTTGTTAAAAGTTTTCAATTTCTTGGTGAGAGAGGACCATACATTCAGCATATTTTTTAAGAAGATCAACAGGGAATGGATGAGTGTTTACCTGTCATGTTTAATGTGCTACTAGAGAGCACTGAAATTCTATTGCTACATCAGAAGTAGTTAGGCCAAGAAATGGAACTGCCAGTTCTTACAAGGGTACTTTGATGATATCATTATTATAGGTTCCAAAACAATGAAGACAGAATAAATGCAGAACAGAGAATGATTCATAAGATTCTAAGATGCTTCATTATTTCTGAGCCCTTGGCAACCATACCTTCCTCACAACAGAGTTCTACTCATACTTATTCAGTTATTAGGTACAAGGATAAACCAGGAGGCATTCCAGTGAACCAATCAAAGTCCTTACATATGGTTCCTACCTCAACTTTGAAATAGTCCTCATCACCCTGGTGACCAAGGTCAATTTCATCGCCAAATTGAAAACTCAATTTCTTGGCTGATGTTCCCAGATTCAATAAGTCAAAATTGTCCTTAGAGTATTCTTGTCTTTTTTTTTGTTTTGTTGTTTGTTTTTGTTTATGTTTTTGTTGTTGTTTTAAGTTTTCAAGACAGAGATTCTCTGGGTAGAACTGCCAATCCTGCAACAGGCTCTGTAGATCGGGCTAGCCTGGAACTAAGAAATCTGCCTCTTTGTCTCCTGAGTGTTGGAATAAAGGCTTTCATCACCATGCCTCACCCATGTCTTGTTTATAAGAGAAACTTTTCTGTGGTTCTCTGGATCCCATTTCACTACATGCCTGTGCCTTAGTGCTAATGTGCCACACAACTGGTTCACACACTTGGATAAAAATAAAGGTAACAGTATTTTGTGTCATCTAGTTTAAAAGCTGAGGCAATATTCCTTATTAGGGATCATTTTGTCTTCAGAATTCCAGCCAGTCTTTCAGACATTATCCCTCCTCCTCCTTTTTTTCTCTACTTTTTGTTAAAATTTTTGAAATTAAAATATAATTATATTCCCTTCCTTTATCTCCCTCCAAACCTTCCCATATAACCTCTCCTTGTTCTCTTTCAAATTCATGGCTTTAATTTTAATTATTTAAATTATTGTGTGCATATGTGTGTATTAACATATATACAAACACACACACACACACACACACACACACACACACACACACACACACACACATTCATAAGTGTAACCTGCTCAGTCTGCATAACGTTACTTGTAACTTTGTTTTCAGGGCCAATCATTTGACATTGGATAACCAGTTGTTGTGCTCTTCCCTGGGGAAGAAAATCTCCCCCACTCTCAGCATTGCTTAGTAGTCCTTCCTGCTTTAGGGGAAGTTTCAAGACATAGCAAATATTACTTTGAAGGGCAGAGATCCAGAGTTTGAAAGTTGTGATGTAACTTTAGTTTGTCATGAGGCTTGAATCCCCAGAAGTAGAAATAGAAGGTAGGACTGGAAACAAGTGTCTTACCACATAGCTCTAGGAAACCAAAACTTTGGCCATGAAAACCAAAACCTCATGAACCAGTTGCCTATTAGTAGAAACTGACATATCATAGTAATCGGCCTCATTTTCATGGCCTCAAAGACAGACCAACTTCTAATTATTCTTTTTCTCTACATAACCTGCTGTGCACCTGAACACTGCAACAGACTTACATAGTTATCTTTCTGCCAAAATTCTGTTGCTGGAGTTGATTGGCTAGTAAGTGATAGGTTCCAATGCTGTAATAAAGCCATCCTGAAGGTTCTTCCTATGGTTCCATGCATGATATAGGTCAGGATTCCTCTTCTCTGCTTTTCTTTTTGGTCATGGATGACCCTCAACCCTGCCCATTCTCCAGTCATACCAAGATCAGCATGCATACATCTTACTACTGACTTTTTATTGTTTTTCAAAAATCTTCTGACACTAAAATCTATTGATTTTTATTTCTTTATATTAAACATGAAACATATCATGTTTTCTCACTACCATGGCTTGGATTTCTATTTCTAGGACTTAATTACAAAAAAAAATCTTTTTATATGTCAATGGAATATAAAATTAGTATGAAACTCTGAAAACACTTAATTTTCTAGAGTACTGTTTTGAAATAATTCTAGATATCAAAAATCACGATGTTTTCCTTCTTTCTCTTTGTAGTCATTTTGCAAATCCTATCTATCTATTCCTGAAACAAAGGAATGCTCTTTGCAGATAAAAAGGGAAATATCCCAAACAAAAGTGATATGAAATAGATAAATAATTAAGAATAAAATTTTCATTACAGAACTCTAAAAAACTGAAAAATAAAGTGATGTTATGTGTCAAATGAGAAAGTGGTCTAATTGGAAAATTAAAAAGAATAATATCTCTACCACTGTATGGTCCAAGTGGATGAATCATGGAAATTTTAGCCTGCTTCTTGCAATTGATAGAGGGGTATCATTTGCTTCTGATAAGAGGGGATACAAAGATATTATTAACGGTGGATAATGGCAGCACAGCTGCACACCATGATGCACAGGTATTGACTAGCACATCACTGCTTCTGAACCTGGAGACTGAGATTCCTTTTCTCAGTCTTCACATGAAACTATCATTGCCTTATTTAGTGACACTTCCATCAATTTATTTTCCATGTATCTTTTTTATTAGTATGTATTTAATGCCCCACCTATTTGATAACTCTGTATTCCTCCTATAGCTTTTACTCAAGGAATCTTTCCCTAGCCCTATCTCTAGGCTTATTAATTTTGAAGAGCTAAGTTCTGAATATTGTCTATCAAGTTCCATTACTGGAGGCATGAAGTTTCAGGTACCAAGCACAGAGACACTAGAAATTCCCTCCCTCCGTCTTATGTTATTGTTAATCTTATAGCAGACTTGTTCTTTTTCCACTAAAGATCTAATCTACCAAATTATTTTTTAAAAAGGTAACTATTAACTTTTGGTGATGGGCCATGTAAAATTGAACATATTTTTCAATTTTTTTATTCAATATTGACAAATTATGATTGCTTATATCTAGGGAGTAGAAATTGTTTTTATGATATATGTATGCAATTTGGCAGGATTTAATCAAGTTAATTATTATAGTTTCTCAGATGATTTATTTCTATGGTCTAATTGTATAAATAGATACAGAAAATGTGGCATATATCTATAATGACATTCTGTTTAACCTTCAAAAACAGAAACAGTGATCCATGAACATGAGGATAAATCAAGAGAACATTATGATAAGTAAAACAAATCAGGTACAAAATATGTAAACAAGTACCATATGCTTTCATTTACACATGGTATGCACAACAGTCAATCTTACAGAAGACAGACAGGTAGAACTGTGCTTACCATAGGTTGAAAAGTAGGGTAAATTAAGGTGACAAGTTAGTCATTGAAGACAATTCATTATTCTGAAATATAAATCCTTTGCTTTAGCTGCAAGGAGGAAGATCACCGCAGTACAGATGAAATGAGTTTTCTTCAAATCCAGTACTTTTCATTTACTTCAAAATCCATGAGACTTATCATTAGGTCAGTAGGAATTACTTACAGCCCAGTGGGAAATCGTAACTATATCCAGGGACTATGCATGCACATGCTTAGGGAACAACTCCGAGGAAATGATTTTCTAGCATGATTCTATGTCATTATCTTCAAATCTGTTTATTTTTCTTTGGTCTGAGCCCTTTCTCTAAGTGAGGGAGGGTTGTTTGTTTTTGTTTGTTTGTTTTTAACAGTGAAATCAGTTCAACTTCCATGATTATCATAACTCAGTTTTCTGGTACTGAGAAGTTATCACAATACACTTGCCAGTTATTGCTCCTTAAATAGCTTAAATCTGTTTTGTCTTTTGAGTCTAACAAGTTGATGCTATTTATGGGAATACTCTTATCCTGAATCTTCACTAGCTCTATGATTCCTCTAAGCATAAAGCTGAAATGAAGTTCGGCTTGTGGCCTCATGCCTGTAATCTCAGCACTCATGAGGCTGAGGCAGAAGGATCGCAAAGAGGTTGAAGCCAGCTTGTCCTACATTTTGAGTTCTATATGAGACTTACAGAGTGAGATCATGCCTCAAGAAAAAAGAAAAGACCAAAAAATAAGTGAAAACAAAATAAAAGTGAGCATCAGTCTCTTCTCCAAATAGGTGTTCATGAGCCAGGCCCATGTGCCAGAATGTATATCAAGGCAAATTTCACAGAGGAAAGTCTGATCTGCCTGTCAACGTTTCTGTGGTTGAGAAAAAACTATTTGTTTGATGTACTAATTTTCTTTTATTCTAAGAAGATATAATACTATCTATGCAGAGGGGTCACCAAGAGAATTAAATAGTTTTATATACAAAAAAATAGGGCGGTATCTGTCAAATATTAAGTACTTAATTATTATTGTTATCATAAATTCCTCTATATCATTCAATCAAGACATGCTCATTTAAAAATAAAGCCACACCAGGAGGTTACATGGTAGGTTGATTACTGAATTGCTTTCCTAGCTATAATGGGGTTATGAGCAGGCTGAGAGGTAAGAGTGGGGAATATGCAAAAATAAAAAATTAAATATTATTTAATCAGCTCTCAAGATGTGAAAGACATGATGCATGCAGTCTCTAACTTTTCGGCCTTAAATCTACTGTAGTAACTTGGCCGGTTTTGCCTAGTAGACATAGAACAGAAATTGGAAATGGTTCTGTACTTACTAGTGAAATAGAGTTCCTAAAGAGAGTGTTAAGGCAGAGGAGAAGGTTAATGCAGTCCACAGTTACTTGTGCTGGTGCATTCCTGTAATCCTAGAAGGAGAAAGGCAGAGGCAGGAGAACCACCATTATGAGTACAGCCTGTGCTAAATAGTGAAATGCTACCTAAAAATGAAAAATAAAAATCATGAATATGCAGTAACCAGTGACGTTGATGCAGTAACCAGTGAAGTTGATATACTTTATATGTGTGTGTGTGTGTGTTAACCTTCTTCTGATTTCTCTGGCCTGAGATTATCTATTTCCTGTGTTTTCATGGTTGCCACTAACTTCCTTGGCGTGGAGTTTTCCTTCTAGTAATTTCTGTAGGGATGCATTGGTCAATACGTATTGTTTAAATATGGTTTTGTCATGGAACATAAAAACCATATATGGTTTTCTCCAACTATGGTGATTGAAAGTTTTGCTGAGTATAGTTGTCTCAGCTGGCATCTGTGATCTCTTAGTGTCTGCAAAATATCTGTCCAGGACCTTCTGGGTTCTAGAGTTTCCATTGAGAAGTTGGGTGTAATTCTGATAGGTCTGTCTTTATATGTTTTTTTTTGGGGGGGGCCTTTTTCCTTTGCAACTCTTAATATTCTTACTTTATTCTATATGTTTAATGTTTTGATTATTATGTGGTAAGGGGACTTTTTTCTGGTCCAGACCATTTGGTGTTCTGTGAGCTTCTTTTACCTTCATAAGCACATCCTTCTTTAGGTTGGGAAAGCTTTCTTTTATGATTTTGTTGAATATATTTTCTGTGTCTTTTAGCTGGAATTTTTCTCCTTCTTCTATCTCTATTATTCTTAGGTTTGGCCTTTCCATGGTGTCCCAAAATTCCTAGACATTTAGTATCAAGAATTTTTTGGATTTAACATTTTCTTTTACCCATGAATCTATTTACTCTATCATAACTTTAATGTCTGAGATTCTGTCTTCCATCTCTTGTATTCTGCTGGAGATGTTTGCATCTGTAGTCCCTATTCACTTATCTAGACTTTCCATTTCCACAATTCCCTAGGTTTGTGTTTTCTTTATTGCCTCTATTTCAATTTTCAAGTCTTGAACTGTTTCCTTCTCTTGTTTGCTTTTTCTTGGCTTCCTTGAGGGATTTATTGATTTCTTCTAATTTTTGTTTGTCTTTTCCTCTATTTCTTTAAGTGAATTTTTCATTTCCTTTTTAAGGGCCTGTATCATCTTCATAAAGTTATTTTTAAGGTCATTTTCTTCTGATTCATCTGTGTTGAGGTGTGTGGGCCTTGCTGTTGTAAGACTACTGGCTTCTGGTGGTGCCATATTGCCCTTTATACTGTTGAATATATTCTTAGACTGGCATTTACCCAACTGTTCTTCCAACTGATGTAGGTGGTATTTGTGCCTATAGAGGCTGCTGTTCTGACAATTGGTGTGGGTGTTGCCTAGGCCTATAGGGTATGATGTTGCCAGAGAGGGCTATCCAGGGGGAGGATGCTGGGGTAGGTGTGGTTGGGCAGCAGAGTGGCTCTTGTGTGGACAGATACCAGTGGGTGGCATCTGGGGTGATGTAGGTTGCCTGCAGGTCTCTCACCTGCTGGCCTGCTGCTGAGGTCTGCACCAGAGCAGTGGGGATCCAGTCGAGTTAGGAGCACAGCTCTACTGCCTTCCTGGGGCTGAGATGGGAAAGGGGGCACAGGATGTGCCCTGGAGGTTATTGCCTTGAGATTGGGGCATTATAGCTGGGAGACCACTCACTTAACCTGTTCTTCCAACTGGTATAGGTGGTGCTTGTGCCTATAGGGGCTGCTGATGCTGCAGGGGAAGGTTGGTCAAGGGGAGGATGGTGGGTTATTTAGGTTTGGGTGACAAAATCTGTCCTGTGGGAACAGAGTCCGGTGGATGGCAACTATGGTAGTGTGGCTGCTTGCTGTTCTCTCACCTGCTGGCAGCTTAGTGGGGGCTATACCAGAGCAGTAGAGTTCCACCATACTTGGGGGTAGTGCCCAGCTTCCTTGCTGGGGCTGAGATAGTGTGGCATGTGTTGTATCCTGGGAGTTAGGGCCTGGAGTTTGGGACTGTTCATCTGGGAAACCATTCGTTCACCTGTTCTTCCAACTGGTGAGGGTGGTGCTTGTGCCTACAGGGTCTGCTGATGCTGCTGGAGAAGGCTGTCCACAGGGAGGATGCTGGGTTATGTGGATTTGGGCGGTGGAATCGTGGGTCTTGTGGAAACAGAGTCCAGAGGGTGGCAGTGGTGGTGGTGTGGTCTGCTGGCCAGCTCCACATACAGTGCTTTAAAAAACTGACTGTATTTGGATATTACATGTTTCATTTTGCATATTGATAAACTGGTTATTTTCTACCATTAATAGTTCTGAAATAATTATTAATTACAAAGTACCTTCTTCCAACACGGGATTTTTGTAAATTGGCCTTTAGAAAATACAATAAATTTATCTTAAGGTACCATATTAGTCTCTTTAAAGATATCTGCATATAACTTAAAATAATAATGAAAATCTTTCTTTAATATCAGGAAGATACATTTATATATTTAAATAACTAAGTAAATTAATCATGATTTATGACTTAAAGATATATAGATAGATACATAGATAAATAGATACATGGGTTTAAATACATATAGATGTGTTTATATGCATATGGGCATACATATCTATGGCTATTTTGCTTGCATTTAAGTTTATATACCACATGCATGCCTGATGCCCTCAGAGGCTATAATGAGTATCAGATTCTCTGGACGTAGAGTTACAGACTGTTGTAAGCTGTCATGTGGGTTTTGGGAACCACACAGAGGTTCGCAGGAAGATCAGCAAATGCTTTTAAACACTGAGCATCTCTCCAGGCTATCAAATATAATTTTTAAATAAATTAAATATTCTACTTCGGAAGGACTTTTAAGCTTCTAAAAACCTTTTACCCTTCTCTGTTTATTGTCCTTTTTGTGTATCATACCTAGAAGACATGCATCGACTTACTCTTGTGTTTCTAATCAAGAAACTTACAAATTGTTGGCTTAATATTTTCCCCAGAAATTAACAATGTAGTGAGAGCATGTTGGTAAATTGGCCAGGGCTAAAGAACAACTTTTCAACCACACTATGTATATTTTTCTGTTTCTAATGTGAAGACAACTTAGATTGGTCTCTTAAAAATCATGTAAGAATATCTATCCTTGCATTGATCAAGCTTTATTTGCCTCTGTTTTCTAAAGGGAAGATTCTTACAATGTCATCTCTTTAGGGGTTATTGCTGTTTTAAATCTTGTATGTGCTATTTTCTTATTTTGTATGTTTTTTTTTTCTGTCTCCTTTTGCCAATATGGCACAGCACATCTGAGGATAAAGAAAATGCTGTATTAATCTGTGTGAGAACCTGAAAAATATCAAATATTAAAATTACTGCTTTATTAATGAATAAAATTTATTCTGGGGGATGATATTTAAGTTTATTATAGAAATAGATTTAAAATAAAAATTAACCAAAATGCATGAATTCAGAAATAGACATTAATCTTTTTTGATAAAACATATTTCTAGTAAGCATGAATGAGATAAATGGGGTAATTTTGAGTTATACTCATTTTCACACCTTATTAACATGTATTAGTTATGCATAATGATTCCATTATGACATTTTCATACATGTTTATTTATTTTCATCATATTCACCCATTATTATCCCATTTTGTCCATTTTCCCAGTTTGTTCCCCTTCGAATTTCATGTATCTTTTTGTGTTTGCTTGAACCAAAGATTTTGGTTAGGATTTCTCAAAGTAGAATGGATAAGAGGTTATTTGAAGGAACATGATCAAATTACCAGTGCCTACATTACTAAACAAAGTGTCTCTTCCTTCCTCAGTGAACATGAGCTGCCTATAAATATTTGGGGAGGCACAGAGGCTCTTGAGTCCCTCCACCTTGAGGAAATGCTGATGAACCTCGCTCTGTGTAGATCTTGTTCAGCCGATCAAAGCTGCTGAGAATTCAAGAATGCCACAATTATCAAATCCTTTACCTTTTATTCTGCTGGCAATGGCACAAATGCTTTAGTAACCATTATTAAACAACGTTTCTAAGCAACACCATTTTCAAATGTATTTCAGTTATTCTTAATATAAGGAATTTGTTTAATTCTTAGGTCAGAATACTTACTACATTCCCTTGTGCCTAAAAATTGTTCTTTTTTTAAACTTTTGCTTTCATTTTCTCTACCAATTCAGTCTTTAATAGTCACTTTCTTATATGAAATTGAAGTTGATGAAATACAGATATAATTCAGTGGTAGAATATATATTTAGCATTCTGAAGGCTCTGAGTATGACCCTCAACAGTGGAGGAAGGAGGATGGACAGCTCAGATGACAGATAAAGGGCAGAGAGTAAACAGCAAGCAACTCACCTAAAAGTTAATTTATGTTTAGGCATTTCCACTCACATACAATTATTGAAGGAAACCAGCTTTCTTAGGAGTGGTAGGCACACTAGATGACACGCAGGTGCCATATATTGTTTCAGAGCCTAACTGGGTACAGATGGAGAGGAAACAACATCACTTTGAGACTCCGAAGACATTCTGATTATAGTGTAGGTACTATGATTTTCCCCAAAATTGGTAAATGGCTGGTAATAGCTTTAGAAACACAAATTATCTGAAGATGTATTATATATCACAAAAGAATCTGTGCTCTATCTATAGCTATAACTATCAAAATACTTTCATTGAGATGATTTTCCAAGTTTGAAAGGACAACAGACTACAAACTCTGGGCAAGAAGTGTTTTTCTATTGTGCCTGATGCACTGAATGTTCTTGCCAAAGCCATAGCACTCTTTAGAGACCTTTCCAAATTATTCTCCTCAGTGAATGAAAAGTAGGAATGAAGAAAGGAGACAGGCTTATAAGAAAATCTCACTTGTAACTCTGAGACTGTGACAACAACAATTTCATTTTATTGTGATGTGTGGCTGCATCCACTTCAGCCTCCAATTGACTCAAATATTTTAATGAAAATAAAATTTGTTACATGTTTACAGTGAGATTTACATAGCACATCAATAATGCTTAGTTACAACTTAGTTGATTTTATTTACAAAGGACTATTGTTATAAAACTTTGAATTTATAAATTTGACTATGAAATGGAAATATGTATAGATTTAACTGAATGATTAAGTAATATATAATTTACCATCATCAAAATAATGAAAATGCAAATCAAAATTTCATATTATCAAAATATAAAATTCATGGTTCTGTTTTTCTTTCTGTTCTTTTAATTAATTTGCACGCTTTAGCATCCCAATACTTTATTCACCCATTTTGCCCCTAGCAATTGAATTGTCCTTTCAGCAGATATTGAAGACTCATATTCTTAAGATAACTGATGTAATATTTATAGTAGTCTTTAAAATTATTGAGTTCCTCAGCTGAATGGAGGTATGATAGAATTAAAAATGTCAAAAGGTTATGTGTAAAGCCCCTGTAAGATCCACTGAATCCCTGTTAACTTTACTGGAGGTAGATAATCTTTATTTTACTGTATGACCTACTGCCTGGCTGAATTTCATTTATAGAATTGCATTTCTACCAATTGCTTTCCTTCCCATGGAAGAAATTTGAACTCTTTGTATTTGTATCCCAACACTAACAAGGTTCTTGTTATCACATGTGTATGGAAAATCTGTTACCCAGATAATTTAAGCACTCAAATTCTTTATATTGCTACAAAATCCTATTCTACTCCAATTCAGAGAGGCCTGTGTTGTTTCATCACAAATGCTTAGAATATAACTCTCTATGTTGTTGATATTTGTTTGATTTTTGAGACAGGGTCTTATACTGTAACCCAGCCTGAGTTTGAACTTACTATGTAGTTTAGGCTGGCTGAAAACTTCAAACATCTTTATTCCCTAGCCTCTCAAGTGCTAAAATTGTAAGTGTGAGCCTAGAAATCTATTATTTAAACTTTAACTATATATCATAAATTTTGAAGAAATTAAGCAAGCATATACAAAATATATGTTATTTGGGAATGTAGCTTGCAATTTAAGACCAGAAGTAAATATGTAGAACATTGAAATGTAGACAGAAGTTTGAAGTTGGTTTATGCATGGCTTCATGCAAATATCAAGCACAGCTAAGATTATACAATTTTTGAAGGAGTCTGATAGTTGAGATTGATATACTTTATATCAGAGCATAGAAAGGCGGTTCTTAAAATATTGAAAGATTTATAAAATATCAGAGAAATGTTATCAAATTAAATATATAAATACAAGTGGCTGGAATGGTGGAAAGATGTGTGTGCACTTGTGTATACATTCATTTCTGTTTGGAAGTTCAGGATTAATAGACCAACTTCATATTTGTATTACTAATAGTGGACGTACATAATACTTACATAAAATTTGGTATCTTAAAGTAAAAGAAGTGATCAAGAAAGAAAAATACAAAGGTTGAAAAGACCAAAGATAGAATTATATTCAGGAAATGCATCTCAGAGCCACAAAACTGTATAAATTTTGTGAATTGTCACATTAATCAATACTTAATAACTAGTGGTTCAACATTTCACACTATAAAAGTTTATGTTTAATAGATAGGATTATGACGCCAAGCAGTTAATGTATCTACTAATTTGCTTTAATTTTGTTTTTTATTTTTCTTAGTTCACTTTTGTGTTCTGTGCTTTTCAAGGATGATGGTTATTAATGGCAATATTGATGCCTTTTGAGGATTATACATAATTCTGTTGCACCTGCCAATAAACTCAGTGTAATTGACTCATCCCACATTTATTCATTTCATTTCATGTACAAAACTCTCCAGATATTAATAAACACTGTAAGTCACAGAACCAAAGACTTTCATGGAAGCCAGGGGAGATATATAACTGCCAGTAACGGCACTTTGTGAGCCTAGTGTGTCTTGTACCAGGACACTCATAAAACTGCATCATCTTCTCTCACATTATTGCCATTTTATGCCCCAGCCATTTAAAAAGACATCTTTAAATACTGAATGGGAGTTAAAGAATGCTGCTATGACTTCTGTTGTTTTATAACTTTTGGCATAATTTGTCCCATGTATTACATTGTGGTAGCCTCAAAACATTTAGTCAGGTTTTTGCTCATAGCTTTGCAGTTTATGTGTAAAATATGTCCTTAACTCATTTTTAAGGAGACAACTAAGCAAGTTAGTCCAATAATACATTAAATATTTTTTATGCACTTACCAATCATTGAGCTAATATAGACTTGGCAGATAATTCAGTTCATTTCTTTGCATATAAGCAGATTTTCAGTCAACCTAAGTTAAATATTGAACAGTCAAGGACATTCAAGTTATTTTCTTTGCTGGTAAGACATTTTAAAGTCCATGAGTGCTTGCTCAAGGCACATCACTGCATTTGTCTTCTTTCAATTAGAGTGAATTCAAGTAAATAGTAAAATAAAGAATTATTACTGCCTCACCCTCTACTGTAAATCTTCAGACACTTTAGTAGCAAGGATAAGACTAGATCAGGAATTTATTCTCCCTCTTAAGTATGTCTTGTTTGCTTCTATCTAAGTCATATTTTTATAAACAACAATCTAAAGAAATTGGTTTTACTAGAATAAGACTAACTGAACATAGAGATTGGATGCCTTTCTAATTTATATTTATTTTTTGATAATTGCATATATGTAATTATACCATCCCTCCAATTTCCCTCTGTACCCTTCCTAATCCTTACCAAATTCATGGCCTTTTATTTTGTAATTAAAAGTGTTGTATAGAAATAAATATGTTTATATAGGTATATACATACATATGTTTATTAGCAAACAACCTCTGAGATTATTTAGTATTGTTCTTAAGTGTTTAGGGATGACCTCTTTGTATTGTCTACTCTATCAGGGGGCTCATCCCTAGAAAAAACTGAATGTTCCTCTTTTAGGAACCACTAATTGCATTTGCATGTAACTATTACTCTAGGGGTGAAGCCTTGTAAGAATTTACCAATCCCCATTGGCATGTCTCTTGTTCATATCATTTTTAGGTCTTGTTTAGTTAACCATGTGATTGTGATTCCTTGGGTATATAGCTTCCTTGTCATATATAGAAGACAGTGTCTTGTAGTAGATGTCCTGGCCATATCCTGTGGTTCTTCCAATGCCATCTTCCCCACAATTCCCTGAACCTTATATGTAGAAGTTGTATGGTGGTTTGAATGAGAATGGTCCCACAGATTCATATGTTGGAATGTTTAGTCTCCAGTTAGTATAATTGTTTGGGAAGGATGTCCTTGCTGGAGGAGGTATGTCACTGGTGGTGTACCCTAAGGTTCCAAAAGCTCACTCTGGGTACAGTCACTTTGTCTGGAACTTAAGGATCACACAGTAGCTCTCAGCTACTGATTCAGCTTTATGTCTGCCTATTAGACATCTACTGTGCCATGATGTTCATAAACTAATCCTTTGAATTTGTACACAAGTTCCCAATTAAATACCTTCCTTTGTAAGTTATTTGGTCTGGTGTTTTATCACAGCAATAGAACAGTAACTAAGATTATATTATAGATATATAAGATGTATCTGGATTCCACATAGTCACTTTTTTTTCTACATTTTGATCAGAGTGGCTTTCTTTGTCTCTATATGCTGTAAAAAGAAGCTTCTTTGGTGAGGAGTACACAGAAAAATATTTATCTATGGGTATACAGATAAATATGTAGATTGCAGATATGAATTATACTTGTTTAGCTAAGTAATGGTAGTTAAGTTCTCTTCTAGTGTCTAAGGCATTACTATTCATGGGTAGTGGGCTAGGTTTACAGTACCAGACATGAATTCTCTCCTATTGACTGTCCAATTAGACACATCTTAGTTGCTTCCAGAATTTCAAAGTCACTCTTACACTTAAGAACTTCTATCATTCTGACCATTGTTGTTTGTAGGCAACCCAGCTAGTATAATTGTAGTTTGCTATTCTCTCTTGGAAGCTTGCAAGGCTCCTTCAGATACTATGAGAGCCCGTCCTCAAAGAGGAGGCTTACAGGGCAGCTCCAGTTTGTTTCCTCAAAGTCCTGGTTCGAAATCTATGGTGTCCTCAGCAATAGGGTCTTACTTTCAATTTCTGGGAGGCAACCAAGAGCAATGGCGGTCGCCTATATTGGGCTTTCCCAACCAACAACTCAAAAGGAGGTTACCTATAATTGACATTGGTTTTTTTTTATTAGACAACCTCTGGAACGTTGGGGAATATTGTCACCCCAAATGGCAAAACTTCAATGGATATGTATGTACACACACACTTATATATGTGTAACTTTAACTAAATATAAAATATTATGATACCCTATTGCCTTTCAAACATCTTAGTGTTCTTTATCCCACCATCTCCCCTCACTGTCTGTGTGTCCTGTCTTCCTTTTCCCACTTCTCCTTCATATCACCTGTGCTACAAATTCATTTGCTTGAATGATATGAAACAGTAGGAACTCCAGTATAATAAGCAGGCCTTTCTCATACCTCTTGCTAAACTATGACAGATCTTTAAATGGGAATATTCTTCTGTCTTCACTCTGAATGCAAATTTTCTTTTCAGTTTATAGCTGTCACATACCCACCTAATAACCATGATACACACACACACACACACACACACACACACACACACACTCTTTTCTTTATTAATAAACCCCTACTAGATATGTACTTTGTACCTTAATTATTAGTTTTTATTCTTAATGATTTTAAGTAAATCTTGAATTACTTCATTATTTTTTGCACTCAATTGTATCTGAACTATTTTCCCAAAGCTCATATAATTGTAGCTAAAGTAATAGACCCACTGTACCAAACCAAATTAGAGGTGAATCTTTACCTGTTTTTCATATGTAATTTATCTCAATTGGTAATTTATATATGATATGGTATTCTGTTGTATAAAATACTCAGTCCTTTAGTTTGTTAGATGGGATAGTATAGAATACTAAATTACAATGGCACATACATTTAAAATTAAACTCCTATTTGTCTTTATTGTAATTTGAAATATGAATGAAAAAACATCTAAGGAGAACTAAAGTAGAATAATTGGTTCTAATTGTAGTTTTTTGATGGTCATTCTATTTTCCGGTACTCTCAATTACTCTATAATCAGACAGCCGCATGGCAAGAAGATGTGAAAATGGACACATCTCCATCATCTATCATGATGAATACATGATTTATGCATTTGAGCTCATTTCTTAAATGGAGCTGCTTAGTTTAGGAAGCTCCAGTGAGATAGACAGCATGAAATTTAATGCTAAAAGCATTCTACTTTCATTATAATAGAGTGACATTTTCCAAAGTATTAATTGAACCTTCTAATTAACTTTAATGGAAAATAAAGTGCTATTTTTGATAATTATCAAATTACCTATTTGAGCATAGCATATGAATTAAGCTAAAAAACATTATTCAAAATCACCAAAAATGACTCATTTCACATTGTTTCCACAAAATCATTAAGTCAAATGTTGATACTCCATTAGAATAGCCACATATAATATATTAAATGAAAATTTTAAGATATGTGAATACTGTACAACTTCACTCAAAATACACAGTCCTCTCACCACATTTAAATAAGAACAAAGCTAATATAAAAATAGATCTCTCAGTTTATGGATTATTGCCATTGAACAACCATGATGATTTTACTAAAACTAATAATGTGTGAAGAACATTTAGTAATGACATCTACATGATATTGGGAATGATTTATCTGAGATTTAATATATTAAAAATATTACTAAGTTGATATTATATGCATGGAGAAATGTTAAAATATATTCTCATACAAAGACAAAAATAAACAGAAACATATAAGCTATGTATAATTTACTATGGTACTATGTGATTGCAATCACATGCTAAGTATGAAGTCCCAGGAAACCCAAGATCCCAGTGAATTAAATCAAATCAAACACAGAGGTTCTCAGTATATTTTTAATGTCTCATTGAGTTCACTTAACACACACACACACACACACACACACACACACACACACACACACGATACCAATTTTAAATGCAGAGAAAACATTCAGTGACCAAATTTGAATGCTGACGATTTACAAAAAGATATTTGCCTACTTTGGTATTTAGGAAATATTCTCAATGTTGACCATTATTGGCTGGAATAAGCACAATTTGATCCAGTATGGAGAATATTGGTAACTTATGAGTACATGCAAAAAAGAAGCTAATTCTGAAGGACTGTAGTTAAGAGATCATGTGTTAAGGCTAAATAAAGGACACTAACTTCTCTCTCTTCAGAGTAACTTCAAAAGTGAACACTCCTTTTTTAAACTTTCTTTATTCTTTGTATCTTTCAAATCATGACTCCCAATCCCACCCACCTTCTCCCCTCACCTACCACACACACACAAAAAAATAAAAAAATAAAAATAAAATGTAAGAGACAAAAGAAGAAAAAAAAAAGGAAGAAAAGAAAAATCCCATCATGGAAGTTCCAGTGTGACACAGTGAATCACACCTTTATCCATACATTTTTTTTAAAATTTTATTTTACAATATAATTTAATCCTACATATCAATTGTGGATTCCCTTGTTCTCCCCCCTCCTGCTCCCCTCCCCTTCCCCCCAGCCCACTCCCCATTCCCATCTCCTCCAGGGCAAAGATGCCCCCGAGGATTGAGATCAACCTGGTAGACTCAGTCCAAGGAGGTCCAGTCCCTTCCTCCCAGACTGAGCCAAGCGTCTCTGCATAAGCCCCAGGTTTCAAACAGCCAACTCATGCACTGAGAACAGGACCCGGTCCCACTGCCTGGATGCCTCCCAAACAGATCAAGCCAATCAACTGTCTCACCCATTCAGAGGGCCTGATCCAGTTGGGGGCCCCTCAGTCATCAGTTCACAGTTCATGTGTTTCCATTCGTTTGGCCACTCGTCCCTGCATTCCATCCATCCCTGGTCCCAACAACTCTTGCTCACATAAACCCTCCTCCTTCTCGTCAATTGGACTCCCAGAGCTCCACCCGGGGCCTGACCTTGGATATCTGCATCCAGTTCCCTCAGTCATTGGATGGGGTTTCTAGCATAACAATTAGGGTGTTTGGCCATCCTATCACCAGAGTAGGTCAGTTTGGGCTGTCTCTCGACCATTGCCAGCAGTCTATTGTGGGGGCATCTTTGTGGATTTCTGTGGGCCTCTCTACCACTTTGCTTCTTCCTATTCTCATGTGGTCTTCATTTACCATGGTCTCTTATTCCTTGTTCTACCTTTCTGTTCTTGATCCAGCTGGGATCTCCCCGCTCCCCCAAGCTCTCTTTCCCTCGACCCTCACCCTTCATTAACCCCACTCATGTCCAGGCTGATCATGTCGATCTCATCCATTTCTCCATCATTGGGCAATCCCCATGTCTTTCTTGGGGTCCTGTTTTCCAGGTAGCCTTCCTGGTGTTGTGAGTAGCAGTCCAGTCATCCTTGTTCCACATCTAGTATCCTCCTATGAGTGAGTACATACCATGTTTGTCTTTCTGAGTCTGGGTTTCCTCACTCAGGATGATTTTTTCTAGAACCATCCATTTGCCTGCAAACCTCATGATGTCATTGTTTTTCTCTGCTGAGTAGTATTCCATTGTGTATATGTTCCACATTTTATTTATCCATTCTTCAGTTGAAGGGCATCTAGGTTGTTTCCAGGTTCTGGCTATTACAAACAATGCTGATATGAACATTGCTGAGCAAGTGCCCTTGTGGTATGATTGAGAATTCCTTGGGTATATGCCCAAGAGTGGTATAGCTGGGTCTTGAGGGAGATTGATTCCCAATTTTCTAAGAAAGCACCATATTGATTTCCAAAGTGGTTGTACAAGCTTGCATTCCCACCAGCAGTGGAGGAGAGTTTCCCTAGCTCCACATCCTCTCCAGCATAAGGTGTCTTTAGTGTTTTTGATCTTAGCCATTCTGACAGGCATAAGGTGGTATCTCAGAGTTGTTTTGATTTGCATTTCCCTGACAATTAGGGATGTTGAGCAATTTCTTAAATGTCTTTCAGCCATTTGAGTTTCCTATGTTGAGAGTTCTCTGTTTAGTTCTACAGCCCATTTCTTAATTGAACTGTTGGGCATTTTGATGTCTAATTTCTTGAGTTCCTTATATATTCTGGATATCACTCCTCTGTCAGATGTGGGGTTGGTGAAGACCTTTTCCCATTCTGTAGGCTGTTGCTTTGCCTTGTTGACCCTATCCATGTTCATCACAAAGAATCTTTCATCTGGTTCAAGGTCCATGGTCTTTGCCACACCATAGATACTGGGTCTTCACTGGGACTCTTTCTGGACATCCCATTGCTGCCCTGTGTAATGGAGATCCTACAGTCCTGAGTCCATGGACTGACAACCCCTTACCCACATGCTCCAGCAAATGACAAATGGGGTGGATGTTGGGTTGGGCCAACACATAACCCTGGTTCTAGGCCTGGGTAGTTGCAGAGTTGGTCATCCCCCAGCCCTCCTGGTTCTTCACCACCAAGGTGAGCTCTCCAGCATTACCCTGGCTAGTTCACCACTTGCAGTGATGAGCAAGGGGCAGAGTTAGTTCTGCTTTCATATCCTCAGGATTGATTCTCCCACACCTACACCTTTAGGGCCAACTCTACTGCATTGCTCAAGCAAGATATAGTGGCCAATCTCCCAAAACTGTAGCTGATGAGGGGCAGGGACAGCCCTCCTGCTCTTAGGACTGCAGGGACAGCTCCCATGCTCACAACATCAGGGCTGGCTCACCCACATCTCCTCCAACAGGGTCAGCTCTGCTGTGCTACTCTGGCAAGGTGCAAGGTCCACTTTCCTGAGTTCAAGTGCTACAGCTGGTAAAGGGGAGGGTCAGCTCTCTTGCCCATCACAGGTGACAGGGTCAAGGGGGGGGGCATTGTTTCCTTGTCCTCACCACCACATGACAGATAAGGGTGGTCTGGCCAGTTATTATCCCACTCTCATACCTTAAGGGCAATCTCACTCATGTCTTTGCCACCAGGGTCAGCTCTATTGTGCTGCCTAGGCAAGGAGCAAGACCCACTTTCCTGCTGCAGCTGGTGAGGGGGAGGTGCTGTGGGACAATGCTCCTGTATACTATAAAGATTCTCACTAGAATTGGTTTAATAAAACAATGATTGGCCAATAGCTGGGCAGAAGAATTCTGGGAAGAGGAAGGACACTATCACCAACCAGATGCAGTAGAGGAAGCAAAATGACAGTGTTATTTTGAGAAAAGGTACCAAGTCACATCACTAAGCACAGATAAGATTTATGGGTTAATTTAAGTGTAAGAGCTAGTTAGTAATAAGCCTGCGCTACCGGCTAAGCATTTAAAAGTAATATTAAGCCTCGGAGTCAATTATTTAAGAAGCAGTTGCTGAGTATTTGGGAACAGGCAGAAGGGAGAGAAACTTCTACCTACAGGGAGGGTCAACTTGCTTATCTGTAGCAGGCAGTGAGGGGCAAGGGATAGAATAGGACTGTAGAGACTTGGTCCCACCCCTCAGCAACTGAAGCACTCAGGAGAGAGGACCCCACACCTTACCTGGACAGCATAATAGAGCTGACCCTGTTTGAAGGGGCATATGCATGCTCACCCTGAGGGTGGTAAGGATGGGAAAGCAGATCATACCCCTCTCCTCTGTCATTTGGTAGCTTGGGTGAGGGAAAGATTCCCAATTTCCTTGCCCCTCAACACTTGCAGCAGATGGGGGACCTGACCCCACTCCCCACCAGCTGCAGCATTCAGGAGTGCCGTCCCTCCATCTTGCCTGAGCAGCACAGTAGAAATGACCTTGTAGACAGGGGCATGGGTGAGCCAGGCCTGAGGGCAAGAGGGGCACAGCTGGTCACACCTCCCTTGACCGCAGTAAATACTCTTGCTGCATCCTTTTACTTGATTCTGTGTCCCTAAAATGAGATTTGGGATTTGGCCATGTACTTTCATTGACTAACAGCATGGTAACAAGTATAACTTTGTTGGAAACTGCAAAAAGCAGGTTTGGGGTTACTTGTCATGTTCATTGATGATTGGATGTAAGAAAACTTCTCCAGGGTTGGTTTTCAGCTAAGTGGTATGCTACTAGCTTAGTATAAGTAAGGCCTTGTGTTATATCTCCTGATAGCAAGGCAGAAATAGACAAGTCAGCTTCACCTAGTGTTCAATGATTGAATTTGAGTTACATAAAACATAATTTATGTACTAAGTAAAGTTACAAGTAAATTCTATTAGGAAAGAAAAGGAAACATAAAGAGCTGGTTTTAACCCAAACTGTAGACTTCCAGTCCAGGCTATTCTAGTCATACTATGAGGGACATACATAACATTGTACATGAGATAAAATTATTATTGTTCAAAATCTTTGTTTTGACATTATTGTGTTCTTAGATAACTTATAACAATTATTAGGGATGCTTGCAATGGATACTATAGTATGTTCATGTATTTTTTAATTCAACTTTCACTTTATTTTTTATTATTCATTGACTATTTCATATACACAATGTATTTTGATCATTTTCAACCACCATAATTCTTTCTTATGCCACCCCCACTCCCATTGAATGCCCCTTCTTCTTAAAGATTCTCCCTGTGATTTCCAACGGTTGTTTGGGCAACCAGGAGTTTTATTAGGGTTGCTTGCAGCAGCATGGAGAACCATGTTCTGAACCATGGACAACCTAGCATGAGATACACCCATGAAGTAAAGATGTCCTCTCTTCCAGTAGACATGAACTTCCACTAGCTCTTTAGAAAATATTATTTTGACAATGATGAAGATCCCACATTATTGAAGTATAGGCAAAGTGAGATTTTCTAATGATTATGTACTTTTTCATACTTGAAGGAATAAGACATTTGAAAAAACGTTCCTTAAGGTTTAATACAAAAAAAGGAAAAAAAAATGTAATGATTAACATTTAAAGGTGAGAAGATTTTTCAATACATGTTGAATAATACTTGATACAATGAAAATTATATCAAAGTTAAAAGGATCAAGACATACCAATGTGGACAGGGGAAAGCCCAATAGGCCTCAACCCTACAAAAAGAACTATAGGAAACTAAGAAATGCTGAGAGTTAGGGAAAAAAAATCTTCTGCAGGGAAGAGCACGCTGATTGGTTAACCAAATGATCAATACTGAAAACATATGTACACATATCAGTATATGGACTGAGCAGGTTATGTTTATTTATTTATGGTTGTATATTTACATACGTATACCTATAGATATGTCACAATAATTAATGCAAAAGGAGGATATGAATTTGAAAGTGTAAGGAGAAGTAGATGAGAAGTTTTGGAGGGGGAGAGGAAATAAGGAAATGATGTTATTATAATAAAAAATAAAATAAGTAATTAAAAATTAAGAAAGGTACATTCATTCATTCAAGAAGGACACAAATATTTTAATGATTACTATTTATATACTTTTGTTACTAACCTACAAAAGTGTCTCATCACTTGTATATTCATTATAATGCATAGAGTTCACAATGCAAGTCAGAAAAATAAAATTCCTGATTTTAGCAATGGGAGATATAAGATAAGAAAAACATTCCTGACATATATTCCATCATTTTGCCACTTAACTTTTTGCATTGGAAATTGGCAGTTCTCAAACTTTGTTTTTACTATCATTTCCTAATAAAATAATAATTTCTAAAAAAGTACCAGGGACTCCTGATACTTTTTCTAACTTGTCCTGAAAGTTCTCCTGTGGCATCACAGATTCAAAAATACCAGCATCAACTGTATTTCTAGTTCTCTATTTGTCTTCTCAGTCTCAAGGCCATTTGTCTATTTGCTTTCAATTAGTGCCCTTATTCCTAAAAATTTTGTATCTCATATTTTCTATCTCTATAGTTGGTAAAGGTTTTAAAATATCATGAAATAATTCATCTTCAATTATTCAAAAATCATAAACTGCTATAAAATCTATTAACAAATATTAACTCATATTGCCTTGAGCATGGATCACTTCCTCTGGAATTGTTGCTTGTTTTAGCTTTTTAGCTACAGTACCCTCAAGTTATGAAACATCTGTAATCTGTAACACGAATCTTAAATGGTCTTATCAATAAAAAAACAAACAAACAGAAAAACAGAAAAAAAAAACCTCAAGAGCCAAATATTGGAGTGAATTCTGAAAGATCAGAGAAGCAGAACAAGCCATTGCTAACCTTAATTCGCCAACTTCTCAGCCAATCCTGTTTCCTCAAATTGGAAACCTCTTGAGTCCTCACCCAAATTGATCTCAGCTGAACTGCTGCTAAAAAGCTAAAAGCTTAAAAACTTCCAGTTCCTGGTCCTCCCGCCTTATATACCTTTCAATGTCCTGCCATCACTTCCTGGGATTGAAGGTATGTGACTTTCCCAAGCAACACATGAGATCTCAAGTGCTAAGATTAAAGGTGTGTGTTACCATGCCTGGCTGTTTCCAGTGTGGCCTTGAACTCTCAGAGATCCAGATGAATCTCTCCCTCTGGAATTTAATATAGTGTCTAGCTTTGTCCTCTGATCCCCAGATAAGTTTGTTGGGGTGTACAATATATTGGGGGATGCAATATATCACCACAAACATCCTACCTTCTGTTGCAAGATATGTCAATATTATAGGTATCTCAATGAAGACATATACTTTTTCAGTCTGATATTCTGTCAAAGCAGATGCGTGAGTCATGTATTTAAGAAGTAAAAAATAAAAGTATGTACACCTAAAGCCCACAAATCTTCTTTCCTAGAAAAAATAAGTGAGGCAAAATCATTCAGAGTAATACATTGGCTATGACAGAAAGAAGCTTCATGGCCTATTGGTTGCTTACAATATTTAAGGAGTGAGCAATAAGCCAAGTGTGGTAATTCTAAGGAGGACAAGTAAGTTGACAAATTAGGAATACAAATTTAAGAAAAGTGATAAGGACTTACTATTATTGATACAAGTAGTAGCATTTGTTTTATTGTATATACTACAGTAAAGCAAGGTTCATTGATTTGAGAGTTTACTCAAATTTCTTTACAATGGGGTTGAGAAAAAAACAACATATGAAAAGAGACCATGTACAGCTGTAAAATATTTACTAATTGACTCTTTATAGAAATCTGATCCCCAAGTTAGAGTTATTTCTGGGGAAAATGGTGATCATGTATTAACTACAATTGGAAGATCTTGTGTTACCTATTTTGTAACAATGACGTGATAGTAAAATCCTTATGAAAATGGAAAAATATTTAAGATATAGCATAATCTAGTAAGAGCTCATTAGAATGAGTGATATGAAAAAGTGATTAACACTATATTCTAGAAAACATGATTATGTGTGATCTAATCAAGGTAGAATTACAGCTAAACCTCAAAGTATTAAAAAAAAACTCCCATAGTTATTAAAGGAATAAAGTTTTCTCAGTTTTTCATTGGTACCAATATACTTTTCATTTATAATTGTACTATTTACCTCACTATTAATTTAGACTACCTAGACCAAAAATAATATTGTAACAGTTCAATGCATTCCATTTATAAGCATGTATATATTACAAAGCTATTTACTTTGCACTTAAACATTTAAAGAAAATCCCAAAATATAATTTAGACTCTCAATGTAAAACAACCAGATCTAAGAGAACACATGACAACATAGGAATAATCAGAATAGTGTTAATTGGCCCATCCTTGCATTCAGAATTGTTTGTGATTTTGTTTTTAAGTACAGGCCATTGTAATTAGCATACTCCTGATACTGGTTTAGAATAGGACTACTTTATACCATTTACTGCCATAATTATTGATAATTTCTACTTGCATTCCTAATATCACTCCAATTTGAATATTAATTTCTGTGGCCTATAAGTTATAACACACTGAAGAGATGTTTCCAAGTCAAGAGGGAAAAAACATAAATGGATGATAATCAATGATCACCTAAGACTTAATTTAATGTTTCATATGTAGAGATATACAGGTATAGAAAGTAATGAAAAACTAGTATTTGAAGCAGTTTGTATTAGTCTCAGTTATCTAAGGGAACAAAACCGATAAAATGAACACACACACACACACACACACACACACACACACACAATCAGTATACACACAGTTATTTGGACAAATTAGAAGAAACAGAGGACTCCTGACTTAAGTCATCAGACACTCAAATGTCTCAAATGTTTTGCTGATGACTTTGTGGTAAAAGAGGCTACGATGATGGGGAGCCAGGAAGGGCCCTTGAACGTCAGGAAAAAATGATGACATCTGGTACCCTCTCCCATCCCATAACCATGATTGATTGTTTATGCTGATGACACTACTTACAGTCAGTCAATGGTCTATGTGCTTTGCCTAACTTCTTACTATCAACAATGACAGAAACATGCAGCTCCACATGCAATGTGGTTAAGAAATCCTAAGGACAGAACATGACAGATGCTGACTGTAAGCCATCAATGGATAGGAATGATCACCAGTGAATCTCCCAAAGGATCATATCAGCTTAAACTAAAGAGATGTGACCTCTAAAGTGGCCATTTGGGAAAAGCTGATTAGCCAAGGAACACATGTTATGCAAATTGGAAACTTATAACATGGCCTTTGATTTTGCATCTCACATAACCAATAATTTAAGAATGATTTTATAGACACACTTTCCATATCTCTGTTTAAACAAAGCATTTTCTCACCCCAGTTTATGTAAGACATACTGAATGAAACAAGCCTAGGTTGTACCTTTATTCTTCACTGTTTAAATAACATTAACTGATTAATATCTTACTTTGCACTGATCACTTTATTGAACTTTTCATTGTTTAAAAGAAAAATAGATATACAATACTAACTTAAAACATTCAGTTATAAAAAGTTTTGTTTGAAAATGCCACTGTCTCTGCAGTCAGTAGTTAAAGGAATAAATATTGCAAAACGTGAACTATATTTCCTAGTAATTAAATTAAACAAATGAGTTTCAATTAAGATAGCGTTGATATTCTACTTAATTACCACGTGTGTACCATAAAAACTATTACAAAGTGGGAGATGATTTCCCTATTTAAATCCTATTCCTTATTATTCTAAAACCATATCCAAATTCCATGCTTTCTCATTTCTTATAATGATAAAATACAAGGATGCAGAAATGTTCAGCCAAGGAACAAACATTTCTACAATGCAAGAATATGCCAATTTCTTGCCTTCTGAATTTAATTTTGTGAGTTTTCTGCATCATTCTTCTCAATGTGACTTTACCTACTTGTGAAGAGCCAATGAAAATGTTATTATATACTGTAAGCCACTAAGTCTCAGACTCTAATCTGATTACACTGTCTGCAGATCTTTAAAAGTTAGTATGGGAGACACTCAAATCTAATAAAATCTAATCTAAGCAAGGATTTATTGAGTTTTCCAAATCCATTATAAGACATAATGGTCAGGTGTGTGAACTAAGGCAAATTTAGTAACCTAATTTGGCTCTTAAAATGATCAAGCTTAGTGCTATTTTCAAAGACATCTCTTCAGATGTTAACTAGGAAAGCTACAAAACTAAACATAATTATGTTAAAGGAGAACTGTAAGAAGATAAGTCAATCACAGATCGTTAATTTAAAAAGGGACTGTTAGAAACACTGTCATCAGTAGCACAGTCAGAACTAAAAACAGGATGAAATATCCTGGAAATATTCCCAGTGTTTTAGCATGAGCCCACAAGAAAATGCAAGATGGAGAGACATGGAAATTTTTTCATAATAATTAGTCATAGATATAATCGCTAATTTGGATCATTTTGAGTATCATTTTAGAGACAACTGTCAAAATCTCTTTTAGTCATCTTAAGGAAATAGTGGTGAAGACTCAAGCTGATTTTTGGATAGGTAATCAATATTCAATGACCAGAGCTATTGGGTTGAAAAAAAAGTTAAATTGTATTATCCAAATTACTATGAGAGATTGGTGACTTAGCAAACTAATTATGCAAAAGACAATATATTAAGGCATTCACTTCTTAACTTGTATTATGACTATTTGGCACTGGAATTCATGAAGCATACAAGCAGCCTGAAGATGTGTATTTATATGTTAGAAATGAAAACAGCAAACAGTAACCATGTCATATTTCAACTTTACATTTTCTTCGTAAGATAGTTTACTGTGAAGTGGTTTTCAACATTGATGGAAGTTATCACCTTTTTTGCCACCATCCATCAACTATGATATAAAAGCAAGATGCTGGTGGCTGATGTAAAAATTGGTCATCTTCAGGATGGAGGCATAATTATCTGATTTCAGGTATCCACACAGTGCATGTGAGCAACACCCATCATTATAAAGCTAGCAGCTGCGAATGCCAAAATTTCTATTTAGATGCAATTATAAAATGCTCCTCTAAAAATGCTACCACCACAGAGAAAATGAGTACTTACATTCCCTTTTGCAAGAACTAATAAAATATATTCCCAATGACTCAATGATAAATTTTGACATAATTCATTTTAACTTTTAAAGTTTTTTATTATTTTTCTTTTATTTTTAAATATAATATGATAATCACATTATTTCATCCTTTCCTTTTCTCCCTCCACACTCTCCCATATACACTTCTCTCATCTCTTTCAAGAGTTAATGGACATTTTTCATAATTGTTGTTACATTCATATATGTTTATATACATGTGTGTATATGTGTGTGTATATCCCTAAATATAACCTGCTTAGACTGTACTATATAATGTTAATTTTATGTAATGTTTTACTTAATAACTAATATGTGCGCCTGTGCTCTTTCCTGGGACATATTGTTTTTCCCACTCTAAACATTCCTTAGTTCTTTGTGTAGGGTTGAGGCCTTGTTGGTAGCTTATGTTTAAGCTGTCACATTGGCAAGACATTATGGGTGTAGCATTAGACGTTCCTAGGAGATACAATCTCACATCAAACTTTTTAATCCTCAGGCTCTAGCAAGTTTTCTTCTCTTTCTGAAATGATCCTTAAGCCATGAGTTCAGGAGTGGTATTATAGATGTTTCCATTGGGTCTGGGCTTCATAAATTTGCTTTTTTATTTGTGATGGCTTTCTGTAATGGTCTTCATCTATTGCAAAGATAAGTTTCCTTGATGAGGGGTGAGGACTATACTTTTCTGCGTTATAATGACAAATATTTAGAATGTAATTAGGGATTATGTTAGTTTAATGAAGTAAAGTTGTAGCTTTTCTTCCATGATCTCTGAGGAGTAGCTTTCATGGCACCAAAAGGTACCATTAAAACCTCCAAATGGAGAGAAGAAATCAATAGTCCTACCCAGCTATGATACCTATGAAGCAAAACAATGATCAGCATGCAACAGTAACCCTAATGGGGCAATAGTGTCATGCATAGCTGACTGGTAGCCAACAGCTCTTCCACTGGGCTACTACTTGCTGGCTATTCGTTTTGAATACTAACAACTCTCCATGGAATATCTTCATGGCAAAGAGAAGGCTCAGAGCTGTGGTGATATTTTATTTCTGCTGAAATGTGGTGATATTTTATTTGTATGTTAATAAATAAAGTTTGCCTAGATCAGAGGAAATAGCAAGCCATTAACACAAAAGTCAGGCAGTGGTAGCACACACCCTTACTCTGATCACTTGGCAGGCAGGGTCTCTGTGTGTTTAAGGTTACACTAGGGAACAGAGCCAAGAGTGGTGACACACGCCTTTAATCCCAGTACCAACCATAGAGACCTAGAGGTCTGTACAGACAGGGAGTGACAAGGAAGTGAGGTAGCTGAGCTAAGAGCCAATGAAAGGGCAGAACAGCAAGGCAATAAAGGTAGGGGTAGACAGAAAGTAGCTCTCTTTGGAAGCTACGATGTGGTGAGTTAGTGTTAGCTGGTGGCTCTTACTATTTCCCTGATCTCTAAGGCTTTCACCCCTATATTTGGCTCCATGTTTTTTATTTTAATAAGACCGCTTGTAATAAAATTTGGCTACAGAGCCCCAGAATCAAAGGTCTTTGCATATCCAATTAGGATACTTTCACAGAGGGAAGCTTCCTGTATTACTTACTTTTCTTGTTGCTATGACCATATACCTGAAAAAGGCATCTTTAGGAAGGAAGGCTTTATTTTGTTTCATATTTTGAGGGTACAGTCCTTCATCATGGGGATACATGGTAGAGAGGGCAGCTCTAGGCATTGTGGCAGGAGTGTGAAGCAACTGTTTTCCTTACATCTGCAATAAGGAAGCATGTAGCCAGAAGTTTCTCTGGTCCTGCCTGGCCCTGCGGTAGGGATGCATATCTCCCACCTGCATCCCATAGCCACTTGGTCCCAAGTAAACACACAAAGGCTTATATTACTTACAAACTGTATGGGCTATGGGTCAGGCTTCTTGCTAGCTAGCTCTATAACTTAACTCAACCCATAACTATTAATCTATGTATTACCATGGATTACATGTCTTTACCTGCGTCCCATTGCATGTTGCTCCTTGGACAGCAGTTTGGCATCTCCTCCCACTCTCCTTTCTTCTGTCTCTATATCTTTCAGGTTTTCCCACATTTTCTCCATCCTGCCCTGCCATGGGACAATGCAGCTTTATTTATTAGCCAATGGGAGTAACACATATTCACAGCATGTGGAAAGACATCCTACAGCAGAAGCAGAAAGAGCTGAAGGCTACTTCTTTGCTTGATTTCTTCATTCCATTTAATCTGGAACTCAAGCCCATGAAGGTTGGTACCCAGATTCTGTATGGGGCTTCATCCTCAGTTTATCCTTTCTGGAAACACCCACACAGACATATCAGGAAAGGTGAATGCTTCCCTCTTATGGTAGCACTGTGTTTGTTTAAGGTATGTAGGATTCCCATTCAATCTGAGAAATGAATTAGTTTCCTGGCTGTCTGAATTACTACAACGGGAGTCAAGCTAGTTTGAGTGGCCTTTGTTAGGTTTTTGAAGAATAACATAATCCCTTTCCTCTCTGGAATCCCTTTCTCTGGTAATGGGTCTCCAAACCAACTTGGCTGTTTCAAACCACTTTCTAAATTCTGCTTTATTTTTATTTTTGTATCATTTCCAGGGCTTGCTGTTGTGATTGGCCACACAAACTAACCATTATCTGGCACATAACTTCATGAATCTGCCACCTAGTTACCGTGTATAAAAGAAGAAATTTGTAAGCAGAAATTTTTGAAGACATGTGAATTTACTTGCTTCATTGATCAACCCAGGGGGAGTAAGAAGAGTAATGTTCCTCCTGACATCACAATATAAAGGCTAGAAGAGAGATAAACCTGGGGCACAGGTAGCTGGTCAAGCAGTTCTTTGTGGGAGGGAAAGGGGACATGAACCTTGGGTTGCCTCACTCTTTTCTATTCTCTGATTTTGTTCAATCTATGCTAAGGAAAATTAGGTTTTAAAGATCCCCTGGTTTAGAAAGAGCGAAGAGTCTCAGGAGTTTTTTGGTGTATGAAATTGTCACAAATTCAAGTCCTGGTAGAGTCTTTGGTTTGTAGTCCCATTCCTTTCATGGAATACATGAAACACTTTTACAGTTATCCTTTAAAATTCAACTCAAAACTTAAATTCCTATGTATCTATATATTAAATACACAAATTTATCAATAAAGACAAATGAAGATAGTTTGATAGCCACTGTAAGGGAAACCAAAATGGGTCTCTTTATATTATTTCTTCTTGGTCAGACCTATCTTCTGAAATCATAGTTTCATATGAAGGGGCACACCTTGTTTTATTCTTTTCAGTTAAGAGACATGTCCTTTAATTCTGATGCTTTAAAAAATCTCTTTATTGGTTCTAGTACATCCATTCAACAGGAGATGAGTCCTTATCTACCCATCATGTAAAAATGCATAATAATTGTCTCATGTCTGTGTTTATTTCTCATTTATCATCTAATTTATCTCATATGATTTATATCTTACAACTTGTAATGTTTTCATGTTAAAACTGAAAAATGCAAACATCTCAAAACTGAAACTTTTTGATTTATTTAGCAAGAAATAGAGCAATAGCAAAAGTGAAACACACTCCTGGTGACAGTCCTTTTCATGGCAGGACATATTCTGTGTCCAGTGTCATGAAACCATGCAAGTATGGATCTTTCCTTTTTAGACCAAAAAGTGATCAGAATGTTTTACTTTCTTATTTTGTTAATAAATTTTCAGATTCTACTATCTTAGTCCCAAAAAAGAAGCTAAGATAAACATAAACTTTGAGGCAGCAGTTATTCTTAGTATTGCTAGTATTTTTTATAGGAGCAGCATGTCCATTTTTACTTGAGGTAGTTACTAGTAGCTAGAGTTTTCCTGCCTGGCCCACGGTCAGGATAAATCTCTTTCACCTGCCAGTCCCACAGCCGCTCAGACCCAACCAAGTAAACACACAGACTTATATTGCTTACAAACTGTATGGCCGTGGCAGGCTTCTTGCTAACTGTCCTTATATCTTAAATTAATCCATTTCCATAAATCTATACCTTGCCACATGGCTCGTGGCTTACCAGCATCTTTACAAGCTGCTTGTCCTAGTGGTGGCTGGCTGAGACTCCCTCAGGCTTCCTGTTCTTTTTATTCTCTCTGTTAGTCTCGCCTATACTTCCTGCCTAGCCACTGGCCCATCAGTGTTTTATTAGCAACACATTTACCATACAGAACATCCCACAGCACTAGAGGGACAGAGATGCATTGTTTTTGTCATCCATTTAAAAGGTAGTGTCTCTCTCTCTCTCTCTCTCTCTCTCTCTCTGTATATATATATATATATGCATAAAAACATTTTATATCTATTTGTGCTTTTTGGGGGGGGGTGTTGAGACAGGGTTTCGCTGTGTAGCTTTTCACCTTTCCTGGTACTCACTTGGTAGCCCAGGCTGGCCTCAAACTCATGGAGATTCGCCTGGCTCTGCTTCACGAGCGCTGGGATTAAAGGTGTGTGTCACCACTGCCCGGCCTATTTGTGTTTTTAATTTTTAAATTTTATTTCTATTGGTCTTCAAAGATATATAAAATTCCTGCCATTTGATATTTGTTCAGAAGAGAATAGAAACCCCCCATTAGGCACTAATTATGAAATACTAAAAATTTATCATTATCCACTGAAGAAAATGTTTACTAGAATGATTTGAACTCCTGAAGAACCATTGATGTCTAAGAGACAAATGTTTAACATTCACTTTTTATTTTGCACACCTAAAAATGTATGGTTCATCATGAACTAAAAGATAATATTGCAACACATTTTAAAAATAAAGATTTTCAAAAACTACTGCTTGAAAAGATAGTGGAGGGAGGAAAACAAAATTTCCTATAAATAAAATAATTAGAGCAGAATATGTAGATAATGTTTAAAGAACTGAAGATCAGGTAATGTAGTGAAATGCAGGAAACAAGAATAAAGTGGATTATTTTGTATGTACCCTGAGAGAGCTTCCCATCTGTGTTCAGGTACTTGAGAAAAGCCAAGCTCACTCTCTGAGTTAAAGAAACTGAGTCAGCCAGGATACAGAAAGTTTCAAGGCCATAAAAGTTAGGGGAAAAAAGGAGCTTATTGAAGTCCACCAAAGATCCCTTTGAGTATTTAGTAGTATGCTGGTGAAAGATCACATAAAAGGGTCAAAAGAACATATTGCAGTCATATGAGATGAGAACCTGTGCTGTAGTGACCATTAAACTGGAAAAATAATCTACCTATTATTGAGTAATAGGTGAAGTACACAAACTTTGTCATCTGAATGGGGAATACTTAGACCACTGCTAATTCTGTTCATGAGACAAAAATTTAATGAATTGAAATCAATCAGGAATTGATAAGTCTTTAAATTTATGATATGAAAGAATCATGACTGCATTCCACTTGTTCAGTAAAACAGATATTGCCTGAACATTTTAGGCATAGGACATAGACTATATATAAAAATCTAATTGAAACTTTTAAGTAGTAAGCACTATAATCTCCCCAATTAAATTTAATAGGTTAAGTTGATGACTATGAATATTTTAGGCAGGAAGAAATAACTTGGAACCATATCAATATAAGATCCAAAGACTTAAGAGTAAATAATTGGATTGCCATTGAATTATAGGATAGGAAAAAAGAAAGAAATATATGTATTTGGAGTCATTGTAGTAGATGCACACAAAGGAAGAAAGACAACATTTTTTAAAAAAATCAATGAGCAGAAATTATATATATATATATATATATATATATATATATGGACAAGTGTAAAGCAAAGAAACCAAAATCACCATGGAAAAGATAATGAAGGACATTTCACCTATTCCCCTCAAAAGAAATCCTTACAATTCAAGAGGAAAATATATAAATATTAATCATGGATAGCTTATATTCCTAGGGCATGCAAAACAAAGCCCCACAAACCTGGAGGCCACATCTCAAGAGCAAGTATCAACATAGGGTATTACATGTCCCAGTCTTTTATCTTAACTGAGAGATGAACGCCATATCTGTGTACCCATCTCTCTTCCCTTTGTGACTATCCATGTCCAGATTTACTTTATTAGGCTTTCAGTCATATTGGATTGGGGCCCAATATGACTAACTACCTCTTTTAGCCATATTATTGATTTAAAAATCTGCCACTCAATAGAGGGTCAATTTTAGGTGCTGAGAGTGTGAATTACATGAGAAATACTTGAGCTCATAATGCAGGAAAAACACTAAAACCACAAAAATGATATGTGGTATGCAAAAGACCAAAATAAAGAGAGGTCATTCATCAGAGACAGACATGTATTCAATGGATAAAAGCCTTAGCAGAAGTTAAAAAAAAAATCAACCTAGAACTCTATATATACTTAAGGAGCATTTCACATGAACAATACCAAGGTTTTGTAACTATATAAAAGCTTATGGAGGGGACCTTTTGTGTGTGTGTGTGTGTGTGTGTGTGTGTGTGTGTGTGTGTGTGTGTAAGTATTGTGTATATATTTATGTATATTTTATGTCAGGTAAAAATAACTTCTTCAACAAAATACAATTTAGTCTTGAATTCATAAAGATAGAAAAGTAAAATGTATGATGATCAGTACAGAAGTGAACAGAATGAGGAATGAAAATATATTATTGTATCTTTTATGATATACAAGCACAGACCCACCAAAGGTGTGATCCAGACATTTCTCCTGTAAGGATTAATTCAAGACAAACAAAAACTTATATCTACACCAAGACTTTCATACACATTCATAAGATGTGTATTTGTAGTAAAAACCTTCAGTCAGCCTAAAGACCCAACAAAGAGTGAATTGATCAACAAATTGTGTTTAGAAGCTAAAGTAGAACACTTCTCAGCAACAAAATAATTAGTGACCCAAACCACAACATGGATGAATCTCAAAGAAATTAGAGTAAGTGAAAGAAACCAGATATCAATACCCCATAGTTATGCTCACATACATTTTAGAAAATTCAATCAGTGTCTCTGCAGTTTAAAAAAAAAAAACAGAATAACTTGACACAAATGTAAACATAAGTGAACATAGAGAATCACAATGGAGAACTTGCCTCCATCAGACAGGCCTGTGACCATGTCTGTGGGCCATTTTTTTTTTAATGTAATGTATTTTAATAGTAAACTTACAGGAACAGCACAGAAAACAGACAACATTAAAAACATGTACTTGCATGTAGAATAACTCAGTTAGAAAAGTATAGAGAGTGGATGTAACCTACTGTATGATAAAAATGCTACAAACACCATTTAGTTACCGCCAATAAGAAATTTACTTATTTTAAAAAATCCAAATGCTGGCATTGTCCAGAAAATTTTAACAGGTTTATTTATAGTTGTCATGAAGTTGAAGTGTTGAAATGTGTTCACTGAAACATTTTGCTTGTATTAATGCTTTACATCTTGCATTTATATTAAAAATTCGCACACAAATGAAAATGGAAAAACGGCCAATACCTGATTTCTGTCCCCTATTTTTCCACTCGCAATCATATACTTAGGTACCTTTTGACCCCATGGAAAAAATATCTAACATTCAGAACTACTGATAACAGGAAGAAGAGGGAAAAAAATTGAGAATGAAATGTTTCCCCTCATAGTGGACTCTTAAGCACATTCTCTGCGTATGCGGTGTGCTAGCTGCATATCTTTTGGCATTATTGTTACACGTTTGGCATGGATAGCACACAGTTTGATATCTTCAAAAAGGCCAACCAGATAGGCCTCACTTGCCTCCTGCAAAGCACCAATAGCTGCACTCTGGAAGCGCAGATCTGTTTTGAAGTCCTGAGCAATTTCTCGCACCAGACGCAGGAAGGGGGAGCTTGCGAATCAGAAGTTCAGGGGACTTCTGATAATGTCTGATTTCACAGTGCCACAGTATCAGGCCTGTAACAATGAGGTTTCTTCACCCCTGCAGTAGAGGGCGCACTCTTGCGAGCGGCTTTAGTAACCAGTTGTTTCCTGGGTGCTTTTACCTGGGTGGATTTGCGGGCAGTCTGCTTTGTATGAGCCATGGTATGGACACCTCCTTATTTACCCCACTTCTCCTTCGGCTGGAACTCTGCAAGCCAGAGGCGGCGCGGCGACGGCTGCGAACACAACTTGACACAAATGTAAACATAAGTGAACATAGAGAATCACAATGGAGGACTTGCCTCCCTCAGACGGGCCTGTGACCACGTCTGTGGGCCATTTTCTTAACTGCTAATTAGTGTAGAAGGACCCAGCCCCAGGATGTGCTGTGCCACGTGTGGGAAGGGAGTACTAGGGTATGTAAGGAAGGGAGATGTGCAGTGGAAAGAATGCACACCAGCAGCAGCATCCCTCCCTGGTTCCTACTTCAAGCTCCTATCACGAGTTCCTGCCTTGGCTTCCCTCAATGATGGACTATGATCTGTAAATCAAATAATCCATTTCTTCCTCCGGGTTTCTTTTTGCCATGATGTTTGTTACAGAAACTGAAACCAAACTAGAGACATGGGGGTAAAAAGTGTTCGATGGGAAAAGACTAGAGGGAGGAATTAAATAAATTAAAAGAAAAAAAATACTTCTTAGGAAAATGTATGTTTTATCAAAATTCAAACAATTTAATGGATATAATATAGGTGAAAAGTCATAAATTTTTAACATTTTAAAAGGTGTCTATTTTTGCATTTTTATCACCTTCACAAAAACATGTGTTACTATATTTGCACACACATCACACATAATCAAAAAAGTTAAATATTCACAAAATAATCTGCTTCTTAATTTTACATAAAAGCTTCGCAAATTCTTAATTTCAAGAATCTGCATATAAGAGTTTAGGTGGATAATAGAGCTGGGGCAATATGTTTATTTATATGTCCCTGGAAGCAATGTTCACAACAATTGCATTCCATGTTAATAGAACATTTGTGTTTGATGTTTAAATAATTTCATTATCAAGATGAATAATAGGATTGACTTTGACAACTTTCTTAATTACTGAATTTGATAGGAAGCCAACGCTAATTTGAATTTCAGTTTTTTAAATGAATGCACTGTTTGTAATCAGCCAAACAGCCCTCAATTAAATCAGAGCTCTAATATTGCCCAAGCTGTCATTTTAATTACTCCTTGATATATGTAGAAAAATGAGTATTTATGTTAATTTTAAAATATGACTTTCAAACAGATTAATTCATATGTGAATCTGTGATAGTCTGATGCAAATTTTATGTGTTAAAGAGACATAAAAATATTTTTCACACCAGTTGTATTCAAGTTTTAAAATATTCAACTATTTTAATTAATTTGAGGATAAAAATTTTTAAATCTATAAGAATGTGACAGTTGAACAACTACTAAATCATTCCCTAAGTTTGACCTGTTGGGACGAGGTTAAAAGTGATTCTATTTATTTCCTTTCAATTGCCACCTCTCAGATCCTAGGGCTCCGATAAATCTAATAAATTATAGCCTACATTTCTGGAGGAGCACCTTGAAGAGTGCCACCCCAACATTCTTTATCCATGTCAAATCTAAGTCACCAGTATCTTAGACATGTCATAATTGAAGACTGGATTCACCCTTGTGGGATTCCCCATAGTTCTAAATAACCCTTTCTTCCCAGCAATGGCTTGTGTTGAAGAATTTTTTTTTTTAACTTGGACTTGGAATGGTCACTTGCACCTTTGGGTTTGTCTTAGACTCCTTCTCATGTTGGAGAAAGAAAGTATCATAGGTGTTCTAGAGTTCACCAGGTTAGGCTGAACAGGCTAAGAGGTCTTACTTGTATTCTGTGGTAGAACTGGGACAATCTGTAATGTTTGCCACTGTAATTGAATTAATACCTTCAGTCGGGTAGAGAAGGCAATGCAGTAGCTTGTGGATGGTGCTTCCCGGTTTTCTGAAGCAGACACTATGGCTTTGCAGAGTTTGTTCAGTTGGAATGATGGGACGCAAGGATGAAGTCAATAGTGCAGACTCTTTATTTTTCTATTTGTGACCCCGTTGATTGAAGCATTAGTTAAATACAGCATAAGACACAGTGACCTGATTTGGTCCTAGCTCCTGCCAATCAGAGTATTCATTGTCTGGCTACTTGATAGAAGGTATATACACAGAGAAATTAATTAGTAGTTAAATTGCATGGAAATGAAGAATGTGTATAATTGGGATATATTTCTCCATGTTTTTCTTCTGGATGTGTCATATGGGCTACCGTTCACAGGATATTTGTGTAGGAAACAAGATTAAAAGATACACTTCAAGTCTGAAAACACTTATTTTTTTAAAGAAATACACTAAAGACACTCTGTCTATCCATGGAGAGATTAGGTTTATTTGAAAGCACTCTGAGTCATAAATGATTTTATCTCTACCCAGGAGTCACATCTTGCCAGCACCATGAAAGATGTCCAGTAGCCATTCTTCTGAAAACAGAGTAAAAATTCTGAATACTCATATTACTTGGTATCTGTTCTATGTTTGATAACAAATGAATTCATCTTTGAAGACTAGCATGATAGTTTCTTGCATAAGGAAGCAAAGATAACTGGGAAGTAGACACAGACTTCTGTTTAAGTGACCAGTGTTACATAGCCCATTCATGTTATCTCAGAGAAGCCACACAATAGGAATCTCCTTGCAATATGGTGTATCAACATTTCAGTCACTCTGAGAAATAGCCTTAACTGTCACTAGAGGAGAGACTAAAGGGATCATCTGGATGTTTGTTATTGTGATGTCAGAGATTCCCACTCTCTGAAGATCTGGCAACATTGCTAGTCAGCCAAATGAAGGTGCAAAAAACCAGTTTAGGTCTGACTTGACATAAAGCTTGAATTTAAATTAGTGTGGTTGCCAGATGCAAAACATCCTAATTTTATAAAGAGATTCCTTTGTAGCTTCTTATTTCTCTAGTCTCTTAGGAAGTCATATTCAATTAACCACCCCTTAATAGCTCTAAATGTTCCAACAACTACCTGCACCTCAGAGCTTTTAACCTTTGGAATTACAGACAACTGGCTTCTTCAGAACTTATATATGTAAACTCTATGAAGGCAAGAGATCTGTTTTGTCAATAATAGGAGGAAGAGAGAAAGACATTTGCTCCACTAATGGATCCCATTCACATCGTCAGAGAGCAATTCATTATAGTGTTTTTGTGCTAAAATGAAGAAAAATAATCAGATAAAGAATAGTACATGGTGTGTTTTACAAATATTGAGCCATCAAGAACATAGTTGAAACTTTTCCATCTATCTGGTACTATTTGTATTTAAATTGTCTGTGGTCACAGGTCCTCCTTGATTCCTTCTTTCCTTTTGTTGTATGCTTTGAGGGGTAAAATATTTAATTAATACATACAAATAAAGAAAGACAACAATATCTGTATTACATAAAAATTCTCACTAAACTGTATTGGTCAGTAAGGTTTTTCAAACCACTATCTTTTATTCCTACTTTGTCAGTTTACAGATTCTCTATCCAGATAGATCCCATTCATGAGAGGAGAAAGATAGATTAGTCACCTGCTGATGAGTGAGGAGCTGCATGTACATCAAACTGAAATGGGAGCGTGAGAGAGCCTAATATTCATTCACATATTATTAGAAAATTACCTACCTCAGCATCAAGGAGAACAATAACACCACTTATGTTCATCTAAACATAATATCAATAGAAGAGAGTAAATATTGGTCCCAGAAGATGAATGCAATAGAAAACTGAAAACTCTAAAAAAAAATTTATTTGTTCACTTACAAATGAAAAGAATTAACCCATAATGGTTGAAAGTACAATGTGGTGCTTGGCTTATCTATTGGTGTCATCCCTCATCAGCTCATGTATGGAAACCAATGTTGGTACGACTTTATGTGAAGCTTTGGAGGCTGTCCTAGATTTCACTCTCTAGGTCAAGCTGGCCTTGAACTCACAGAGATCTGCCTGCCTCTGCATCTAGAGTGCTAGGATTAAGGCATGCATCACCACCTCCCAGCCTTGTGTGGAGTTTCTGATGTCACTAGGATACACAATCTCATAGCAAAGTCCCTGACCCTCTGGCTTTTAGAAATTTTCCACGATTGTTTCCTCAGTGTTCCCTGTGTCTTAGGGCTTAGAAAGAGTTTTCTAGATGAATCCATTGGGACTGGACTCTGCAGCTATGCATTTTGACTGGTTTAGTTTTTTGTAGTGGACTCCATCTTTTGCAAAGAGAATTTTCCTTGATCAAGGGTGAAGACTTATTTATCTGTGGTGATAAGGACAACTGTTTATAGACTGTTATCAGGGATTATGCTGGTTTAATAAATTATATGTTTGCAGATTCTCCTTCAATAACCATGTCTTCAAAAGCAATGAGTACTTACCTATGTTTTAAGTATTGGGCATAGTGCCTCTCTGGTTGAGAGGTTTGTAAATCCAATTAGAGCAGCTGTTGGTTATCACTAAGGTATATATTCTACTACTGAATTCTTTTGAATTACTGTGACACGCTGGTTATCGATGTGATTCATAGGTATCATAGCTGGTTAAGTATTATACCTTTCTCCCTCATTTAGAAGCTTGTATGGTGCCTTCTGGTACCATGAAAGGTAGTCATCAGGAAGGGGAAATTCAGATGAGTTCCAGCTCAGGAGTCTCTGAGCTCTGTTTGTAAAGTGCATGGCATCTTCAACAGACATGCCAAAGTGGATGGAAAAAGCCCATGAGGCCTTTTGGTTTTCCAGTGCCAAACAGTCAGTCATGAAAGCATAGATACAAATAACAGTATACAGACAGAATAGGATATATGCAGGATATATATTCATGTACATACATAGCCATGCTGTAACAATTAGTGAAAAAAGATGCTATACATTAGAAGGATAGTGGGTATGGGTATATAAGAATTTTTGGAGAGAGGAGAGGAAAGGGGGAAATGTGATAATTATACTATACTCCAAAAAATTCTAAAAGGAATAATACCTGATTTTAGAGAAATTGAGATAACATATTTCAGTTTAATCAATAGTTTTATCTTAAGTTTTCTGTTGCATGAATAATAAACTACATATCTCTCCCCATAAAACAAAAACATAAACTGAAGAAGTTGAAAATATTATTATTTATATTAATATCAATAGTTAGAAATATATTCCCTTTTTTATTGACTAAGAGCCATTCAGTTTAATAAACATTTCCTCTTCATGTCATAAGAATTGAAGATATTTTTAACAACTATGTCACTTGTCTGACCCAAATATAATATAGATTAAGAAGATATTCCAGCACGAATGTATAGAAATTAACCCATAATCCCAATATAGGTGACAATATTATAAAGCAATTTTCTTTACAAGTTACAGTTGAAATATTTTCTGTGGTATGATTCTAGCATCTTGTATAAATTTAGGAAAATAATGTTGTCTTTTAAAAAGTAACCAAATTTGAAAAAGAAGTCAAATTCAATAGTTTTCTTGAGAAAAATAATGTCTCATTGCAGTGAGACATGGAAATTGACATTAACATTGAAGAAACATGGAAAGCCACCCCCTTTCTCTCCATCTGTGTGTGTGTGTGTGTGTGTGTGTGTGTGTGTGTGTGTGTGTGTGTGTGTGTGATTGAATGTACTAAATACATAATGACCATATATATATATATATGTATATATATATATATATAGAGAGAGAGAGCTTATTATTAGTAATAGAAATAAAAATAAACATTTTTTCTTCTAAAGGAAATCAAGGTAGTGCTGCTAAAAGGTAACCTCTGCTCAGTGATGAGAACAAGCATGAGTGAAGCAGGCCATTAGTCATCTGGAGGAAGTGTCCTGGGGAAGGAGCCCTGCGAAGACTGCTGTGACAAGCAGATGGGGCGTTTTATAATATAGTAAAATTTCTGACATCTTGTAGAGCAGAGGATTGGAGGAATGTAAGCAGTGAAGAGGCACAATTCAGTCTGTACTATGAAATGGGTATTTGGATAGTTCAGATTGATTTATGTCCAATACACATGAAAGAGATGAACTCTGAATCATAATTAGGGAAACAAACCCAGGCTAGAGTCAGAAAAGCAGCAATGCTGACTTGGACAAGGATACCAACGGTAGAATTGGTGACAAGCTATCAGATAGAATCTACTGTGAAAGGGGATATCTTCTGTATTAGTTAGAGTTCCTGAAAGAGCAATCAGGATGCTTCCCAGGTTGTTGGCCTGTGCCACCGCATTAAAGAGATTCACATACAGTGAAATGAAGAATTTGGTGAGTCAGAATATTGGAAATAAGACATTCAGGTTTTTGTTGGGATTTGAATACTTAGTGGAGTGGTATTGGGGGTGGGATATATTGTAACCAGAGAAAAAACTGGGTTCAACAAGACATACGTGATGATAGATATCAAGAGTATGTTATCAATTATCATTCACACCAGCTAGCCAACTCATAATTTAGAGGGCAATGTGGACAGAAATTTTAGAATTCAGTTTTCTGCCACTTCATATTGAAAGGTTAATTTGGAGGCAGGAATCCAACAGAAAGATGGAGAGGGAAGCTCCAGGGAACCTGGGTAAAACTCAAGAGTCTCTGCCAAATGTTTTTGTTTTTCTAACTAAGTTTATCACATATTTATGTAATTTTAAAACAATCTCCATTTTAATATCCACATTAATGTGCAAATTATACCATGGCAGAAAGCATATTTCTTTTGCTCACCACATTATATACAGTTCCTACCATGGTGTCTGACATGTATAGGTAATACAAAATATCACATATTCCAGAATTAAGTATGTGCTGTCTCTTTTAAAGTAATAATATTTTTTCTTTTTTTTCATTTTATTTAAAATAGATTTTTTTCACATAATATATCATGATTGTGGTTTCCCTTTCTCTCTTCCTCCCACTTTATACCAACCTCCCCTCCCATCTAAATCCACTTCCATTTACTCATTAGAAAAGCCAATAGGATTCTAAGTGATAATAATAAAATAAAGTATAATAAAATAAAATAAAACCTAGCACATCAAAGTTAGACAAAACTAACAGAAGGAAAAGAGCCCAAGAGAAGGCCCAAGAATCAGAGACACACTCATTCCTACACCCAGGAATCCCAGAAAAACACTAAACTGAGCCATAATGTCTATGCAAAGAATGTGGTGCAGACCCAAGTAGACTCTGTGCATGCAACCTCAGTCTCTGTGAGTTTATGTGAGCTTTCACAATGTTGATTAGAGGGCCTTGCTTTCTGCTGTTTGCAATCCTCCATTTTCCATTTATTCTTTCTGTGTCTTCCTCCCCAGGGTTTTCTGAGCCCTGAGGGAAGGAATTTGATAGAGGCATCCCATTTAGGAATGAGTTTTCCAAAGTCTCTGACTAGCTGCATACAGTCTGGCTGTGGATCCCTGTTTTTGTTCCCACCTGCTGCAGGAGGAGGAAGCTTCTCTGATATGCATGAACAGAGTATAGCAGAATGTCATTATGAATCATTTTATTTTTACCTTTTTTAGACCAGTATTATTTGATTTTTTAAAATGTTTTATTGATTCTTTGTGGATTTTACATCATACATCCTGATCCCACTCCTCTCCCTGTCCTCTTGGCTCTCCCTTCTGCACTTGTGACTCCTCCTAAACAGAACAAGATTTAAAAGTGTAGCCTAAAAAAAGAAAGTTCAGTGCAGAAGCTGTAGTGTGGCCCAGCGCATCACATCGTATACCCCTTAGTCCATCCATAGTTACTTTTAACTGTTCTTTCAATGGGTCATTGGTCTGGCTCGAGGCCTCTGACTTCTGCTATCCTATCCATACTGGGCCCTCAATGGGGCTCCTCCTGGATATCCTCTTGTTATCCTGTAGTTTTAAATCTGCAGCTCCATCCCATTCATGTGCTCCAGCAGTTCATACATGAATTGGATGTTGGGTTGGGCCAATTCATAGCCCTATTTCTGAGCCTGGATGGTAGCTGGGTTGGTTAGCTTTCCCTCCTTGTCACCACCAGGGCAAGCTCTCCAGCACTGTCCCAGCTAGCTCATCCAATGCAGCAGGCAGTAAGTTTGCATGGTCAGTTCTGAAGCTCTCATGCCCTTCAGTCAGGCTTTCCCACACTCACAACACCAGGGCCAGGCAAGGTACATGGCCTGCTTTCACAAATGTTGCAGTTGGCGAGATATAGGGCCAGCTATTCCGTTCTCTTGTACCCTAGGATGGCTCTCCTGCCTGTTGCCATTGACAGCAGGTGGGGTATGAAGGGCATATTTTCCTAACCCATGCCACCACATGGCATATGAGGGAAGGGACAGGTGCTGCTCTCTTGCTTTCAAGTCCACAAGAGTGGCTTACCTGAGCTCCTACCAACAGAATCAGCTCTATTGTGCTCCCCAGGTGAGATGCTGGACCTGCTCTTCTGTGTCCTGAAGCCAATGAGGGCAGGACCAGCTCTCCTGTTCTCATATCCCCTGGGGGCAGCTGTCCTGTCCACAACAGGAGGCAAGGGACAAGGAGGGGGGCATCTTTCTCTCAGTCATGCCACCATATGGCCTATGAGGTATAGGGTCAGCTCTCCAGCTGTCTTGCCCTCCAGGTCGGCTCACCTGCATTCCCACCAAGAGGGTCAGCTCTCCTGTGCTTCCCAGGTGAGGTGTAGTACCTATTCTCCAGCTCTCATGACCCCACCAGCATTATATGATTTTACCTTAGGTCCTTGGCTATCCAGTCTCAGATTCTTAGAAACCCAGGGTCTGGTATGGGTTCCATCTTGTGGAATGGGCCTTAAGTCAAATAAGATGTTGGTTGATAAGTCTCACAAGCGTTGTACCTCCTTTGACTTAGCATATCTTGCAGGCAACACACCATTGTACATTCAAGGATTTGTGGCTGGCTTAGTGTTTAAGTTTCTCTTTTTGTAGTTTCCAGCATTACTTCCTATGCAAAAGATGCTAGCACTTAGGGTTGAATGCTCTATGTAGGCATTAGGTCAACTTAATGTCCAATATAGGTGTTGTCTTCAGCCATGGGACCTTGCCATTTCAGCAAGCACAAAGTCTTGGCAACAGCCTATATTCTTTGGGGTTTTCCCTGGGACCCCTTTGACCAACAATTCAAGTAAATGTACCTCAATCCTAGTATGGGAAGCTTCATTGAGTGACAAGAGATGGCCAGTTGGGGCTCTGTTTCCTTTATTTGGTGATTTCATTTAGATTGCCTTTATGTATGTTTTTTAGGAAGCTTCTACTGTATTATATTTCAATAGTACCACTCAAATGGCCTTTAATTTAAACTGTAAACTGTCTCTGCCCACAATTCCTCCTCTGTATCCCACTCCCCTCCCACTCTGCCCTTGACAAACCCTTTCCAGGCCCCCATTCAACCATAACTACAAATCTATTTCACTTTCCCAGGGAGATCTATCTGCCCTCTCTTGTCCTTTATTGTAATCCCAGTCATTGTGGTTGTAAGGACTGTAGTTTGGTTGTTGTTGACTTAACATCTGATATCCACACATAAGTAAACACATACCATATTTGTCTTTTGGGGCCCTGGCTATCACTTAGAATGATTTTTTCTTCTGATTTCATCACTTTACATTTGAATTTTATTATTTCACTTTTTTACTCCATTGTGAAATATACTCCATTGTGAAAATGTACTTCATTTTCTTTGTTCATTCTTCTGTTGAGAAGCATCTACATTGTTTCCTCTTTCTGATTATTATGAATTGAGCATTATTGAACATGATTAAGTAAGCATATCTGCAGTAGGATGAAGTTACCTTTGGGTATATGCCCAAGAGTGGAAATAGCTAGATCCCGAGGTAGATTAATTCTCAGCTAAGGAACCACCACACTGATGTCAATAGTGAGTGAATGAGCTTGCACTTCCACTGGCAAGGTATGACTGTTCCTCTTATTCCACATCCTTGCCAGCCTGAGCTGTGATGTATTTTGATGATTTTAGTCCTTCTGACAGGTGCAAGATGAAATTTCAAGAGTTCTGTCGTTGTTTTGTTTTGCTTTTTGTTTTTGTTCATTTGTTTTGTTTTGTTTTCTGAGACAGGGTTTATCTGTATAACATCCCTAGCTGTCCCAGAACTCACTTTGTAAACCAGGCTGGCCTTGCACTCACAGAAATCCACCTGCCTTTGACTTCTGAGTGCTGGGATTAAATGTGTGCATGACCACACCCAGCTACAAAGTAGTTTTGACTTGCATTTCCCTGATAGCTAAGGATGTTGAACATTTCTTTAAATGATTTTCAGCCATTTGAGTTTCTTTTGAGAATTCTCTGTTTAGATCTGTACCCCATTTTTAGTTGGGTTATTTGTTTTCTTGATACCTAGCTTTTTGAGTTCATTATTTATTTTAGACATTAGCCCTGTATTAGATGTATAGCTGGAAAAAATTATGTCCCATTTTGTAGGCTGGTGCTATGTATTAAGGATGATGTCCTTTGTCCTAGCGAAACTGTTTAGTTTCTTAAGGTCTCATTTATTAATTGTTGATCTTAGTGTCTATGCTGTGTTTTGCTCAGAAAGTCTTTCTTGTACTAACAATTTGAAGGCTATTCCCCACTTTCTCTTCAATCATATTAAGTATATCTGATTTTATGTTGAGATCTTTGATCTATTTTGATTTGAGTTTGTGCAGGGTGATATATTTCAATCAATTTGCATTCTTCTACATGCAGACATCACTTTGACTGGCACCATTTGCTGAAGATGCCACTTTTTTCAGTCTATATTCCTGACATTTTAAAAAAAATAAAAAAAAATTAGATGATTATAGGTGTGTGGATTTATGTGTGGGTCTCCAATTTGATTCCGTTGATCAATGTGTCTGTATTTGTGCCAATGCCATGCTTTTCTTTATTACTATACATCTGTAGTACTACTCAAAATCAGGGATAGTGAAACCTACAGCAGTTCTTCTGAAAGCTATCCAGTGTTTTTTGTGTTCCCATATGAAGCTGATGATTGTACTTTCAAGATCTGTGAAGAATTTTGTTGAGGATTGCATTGAATCTGCAGATCGCCTTTAGTAGGATAGCCATCTTCACTACATTAATCCTAGCAAATCATGAGCATGAGAGATCTTTCCATCATCTGAGTGCTTTCTCAATTTCTTTCTTCGGTGTTTTAAAGTTTTATCATACAAATCTTTCATTTGCTTTGTCAGAGTTACCCCAAGGTATTTTACATTAATTAAGTATATTGTGAAATGTGGCCTTTCCCTGATGTTTTTCTCACTCCGCTTGTCATTTGTGTACAGGATAGGGAATAAGTTTCTGTGTGTATATTTGATACAGAGTATATTTGTATACAGCTACTTTCCCGAAAGTGCTTATCAGATGCAGGGGTTTTCTGGTGTAATTTTTAGTCACTTATGTATAGCATAATATCTACAAATAGTGATACTTTGACTTCTTTTCCAATTTGTATCCCCTTGATCTCTGTCAGTTGTCTTATTGCTCTAACTAAAACTTCAAGTATTGTATTAAATAGGTATTGAATGAACAGCCTTGTCTTGTTACTGATTATAGTGGAATTATTTTGAGTTTATCTTCATTTAAATATATAATGAATATAGGCTTGCTGTAAATTGCCTTTATTATATGCCCCTTGTATTACTAATCTCTCTAGGATTTTTACCATAAAGGAGTGTTGGATTTTGTCAAAGGCCTTTTCTGCATCTAATGAAATGATCATGTGCTGTTTGTCTTTTATTTTGTTTATATGATAAATTATATTTTCAATTTACAAAAGCTGTACCAACCCTGCATCTGTTGGGTGAATCCTATTTGATCATGGTAGATAATCATTTTGATGTGTCTTGGATTCAATTTGAAAGCTTTTTATTGAGGATTTTTGCATCTGTGATCATAAGGTAAATTGGTCTAAAATTCTCTTTCTTTGTTGAGACTTAAATATTTTGGGATTCATGATAACTATGGCCTCATAAAATTCATTGTGCAATATTCCTTCTATTTCTATTTTTTGAATTATTTGAGGAGTATTTGTATTCTCTTCTTTGAGAGTCTGGTAGAATTCTTCTCTAAAACAATCTGGCCCTACAATTTTTTTTTGATTGGGAGACTTTTAATTGTAGTTTCTATTTCATTATGGATTATAAGTGTGTTTATTTCTTTTTAATTTATTTAACTATTTTATGTGCACTGGTATCAGATTCCCTGGAACTAGAATTGTGAGCTGCCATGTGGGTCCTCGGGAAGAGTAGCCAGTGCTCTTAACTGCTGGGCCATCTCTCTAGCCTCCTGTTTAAATTTCTTATCTAATTGTGATTTAACACTAATAGATGATATGTATAAAGAATATTATCCATTTCTTTTAGATTTTCCAATTTTGTGGAGTACAGATTTTAAAGTGTGTCCTTATGATTCTCTAGGTTACCTTGGTGTCTGTTGTTATGCCTACCTTTTCAATTCTTATTTTGTTAATTTGGATATTCTCTTTCTGACTTTTAGTTAATTTGCATAAGGGTTTGTCAATCTTATTGCTTTTTTTCTTCAAAGTACCTACTCATTGTTTCACTGATTCTTTGTATTGATTTTGTTTCCATTTTATTTATATCAGCCTCATGTTTGATTATTTCTTGCAGTATGTTCTTTTTGGGTGTGATTTCTTCTTTTTTGTTCTAGAGCTTCCAGGGGTGCTGTTATGTTACTAGTATGAGATCTTTTTACTTTTTTTATGTAGTCCATTAGTACTATGAACTTGTCTCTTAGAACCTTTTTCATTGTGACCCATAAATTTAGGTATGCTGTGTATTCATTTTCATTCAACTATAGAAAGTCTTTTTTTTTTCTTGAACCATTTTAATTCAGTAGAGAGTTGTTCAGTTTCCATAGGTGTGAAAATTTTGTTTTTATTTTTTTTGTTGTTAATATCCTCTATAACTTGTGGGGGGGGCTCAGACAGAATGCAAGGTGTAATTTCAATTTTCTTGTTTCTGTTTAGACTTGCTGTGTGTCCCAGTACATGGCCAATTTTTAGAAAGTTCCTTGAGGTTCTGAAAAGATCTTATATTCTTTTGTGTTTTGATGCAACATTCTTCAACATTTCATTCATTTCCACAGTTTTTTTTTTTTGGGGGGGGGGGGTTCATGGGTTCCTTTAAAGGATTTATTCATTTCCTTTATAGGGAACTCTATCACATTCATAAAGGTTGTTTCAAAGTCTTCTTGTGCATCATCTATGTTGGAATTCTCAGAACCTGTTGTGGTAGGTTGTTAGGCTCTAGTTCAGAGATATGATCTTGGCTGTTGTTGATTTTGTTTTTATACTGGCTTCTAGGCATTTGTATTTGGGAAAATTGTAATTCTAGGATCTGATATATGGTCTTGTATTTGCTGGGTGGGTGGTTTGTTCTTTTGTTTTGTTGCCATCTCTTGTTCTGAGGAGAGTATGGGGGCTGTGTGTTGCCTGGTAGGAAATTCTTCTGGGATCCTTATAGGTATGTATGGTGATATTGTGTTCCCCAAAATATTGTGCACCCTAATAAACTTATCTGGGGTCAGAGAACAGAACAGCCACTAGATATAGAGGCCAGAAAATGGTGACACACACGCCTATCATTTGGGAGGCAGAGATCCATCTGGATCTCTGTGAGTTTAAAGCCACACTGGAAACAGCCAGGCATGGTGACTCGCACCTTTAATCCCAGGAAGTGATGACAGAAAGCAGAAAGGTATATAAGGCATGAGGACCAGGAGCTTGGAGCTGGCTAAGCTTGTAGGCTTTTTAACAGCAGTTCAACTGAGATCCATTTGGCTGAGAACTCAGAGGCTTCCAGTATGAGCAAACAGGATTAGGTGAGGAATTGGTGAGGTGAGGTGACTGTGGCTTGTTCTGCTTCTCTGATCTTCCAGCATTCACCCCAATACCTGGCTCCGGGTTTGATTTTTATTAATAAGAACTATTAAGATTCGTGCTACAGGTGTGGCCACTATGAGTGACAAGCAAATTGTGTTTCTAGTTAATGGGAGCTGACTCTACCATAGTAACGGGGATGGAGTAGTAAGATGGCGCTAAAAGTGTCCACAGGTGGGAGGAAAGCAGGGTATTCCACCCAGATCTGCTAAGTCTGGGAATGTGAACAGAGAGTACTCAGAGACCACAGCAGAAAGTCTGCTACAGTGCTGGTGATGAGAATGGGGGATTGACCTTGGATGCATTAAGGGAGAGTTGGAAATCTGCAATTAGCCTACCACCTTCCCTGGACACAGTGACCTGTGGGTTCCCAGCAAATGCCTATTCAGTTTAGTGGCTTGAATAAAGCAGTAAGTGAGAGGAGGGAAGTTTGGAGAGAATAGTTTCACTGGAGACTGGGGCAGAGAGAAAGGAGAGGCTTGTAGCAGGAAGTCCACTATAGAGCTAGGGATGAGAGAAGGAAATGGCCTTGGCTGAATTGAGGAAGAAGTGAAGATCTGCTCTTATGTGCTTCTGTGGTTAGAGTGTACTGCAGATTCTCAGGAGTGCCTACTGGAGTTGGGATCTTGGATAAAACAATGAGAGGAGAGATGAAAGTTAAGAGGGGACGATCTGTGTGATCCACTGGGGATGCTGACAGAGAAGAGGGAGGACACAGGTAGTGGTATGCTAAGGATATGTGAATAAGACTGGGGAACTTGTTTTGGAGGAGCTGAGGAGGAGCTGAAGATCTGTGGTTAGTCTGGCAGGAGTCAAATATGTGCTTTCTGAGGCAGTCATTTTCTTTTCGCTCATCTTTGCTTCTGTGATCCAGCTAAGATTCTTTGGGTTTCTGAGGGGTGGAGAAGAATGACTCTTTGTACTTGGAGTCTTTACCTGTAGATTTCTGTCTATCAGCAGTTTAGGTGATTCATTACAATATTATATATTAATATAAATCTCATAGCCTTTTCAGAAGATAATATGAAGGGAATTTGAGAGATTGAAAGAATATTTTTAAACTTGTGTTCTCCCTTAAGTGCCTGAACATCTTTCAAGTTGAAGATTCCCTTAATGCTCAAGTTTCTTTTCATATAGTATACGTATTTACCTTTTACAAGTTAAAAATGATTTTGTGAGTTGTTTATTGCCTTTTACTTAGATTGACACCATATTTTGTCTATGTCTATATATTGTACACAGGTGTACACACATCATGGCTGCTTTAGCTTAAATGAAATAAAAATATCAATCTGTTGAGAATATTTAGTACATACCAATGTATAGTTTATTATTGGGGCATTTTATTTCTTAAGAGAAAATGAAACTTTTTGCAAATCTCCCTTGAAATTCCCACTGAAGCAGGCATTGTTAGAAAATATATTACTTCACAATCTAGAGGCTCAGGTGAAGAATTCTCTGTTCAAAGCAAGATGGGTCTACAGTGACCCCTAACTAAAAACAAAAGTGTCTATAATTAATAGAGAAACATAAGAATAAACATCATAATTTGGGTTATTTTGAACTATAACCTTATAATTATTATTAAAACTATTAAATTAGTTATCTTTAAATTTAATGGAGATACCCATTGAATGAGTTATATTTGGACCATCCAAAACATCAGTTAATAATTTCTTCAGAGGATAAATGTTATAGTTATCCCTTGATTATATAGTTCTTCATTCATTACTTATTATTCCATGCTAATTTGATAATATCATTGCTTAAATCATCATGGATCTGCAATTTCTTCTAAGAGTTTTGTTTCCTGTTAATCAATATGACTGTAGTTAAGTAATGTCATGTAGAGAGCAAGATCTGAGTATTAATATTTTCATTATTGCTGAAATAACATTATCTCTAGACAATCTCACTAAGCATGTATCTATAATCTTATGTATTAAAATGTAGCTGCAAATTAAACCTATCCAGTACTAAATCAACAATATAAGGTTAAGTCTAGAAATACAAATTTTAAGGATTTATTTTTATTCATGTGTATGTGGGTATGATTGTATGCCCCAAATATGTGGGCAAGTGCAAACAGAGTCCAGAACAAAGCATAAGATCCCCTGGAGCCAGAGTTATAGTTGGTTGTAAGTCATTCAACCTGAGTAGTAGGAATGAAACTCTAGGCCACTGGTGGAGCAGCAAGTACTCCCAACCGCCAAACTATCTTGCCAGCCCTGAGAATACAAGTTTGTGTTTTAATTCTCATTCCAACAATAAGAAATATGTCTCCCATTATGGTATCTTTATTTTCTTTATTTTAGATTACATATTAATTATATGATTCAGAACTATTATCAAGCTAAATTACTTCAATTTCTTTGATCTTTAGTCTAATATTCAATTTTTGTTTATATGACCATTTTCTGGGGACAGATGGCCATATTTAGGCAGATGCAACATAGAGAGGAACCTTCCTGCATGTGTGGTATTTTGTGGTAAAATACTTCTATAGAAATATAGCATAGTTCCACTGGACACGGTGATATTTAGTCACATGAATACAGTTACTCTCTTATAGATCCCTAACATCTATAAAATCATGTCATCCATCTTAAAAATGAATGATGTTTAGTGTATCACTTCCAATTTAGGTGGGACTGAGTTCATTCTAGTGGATATACTTGTCAAGAAAAACACAAACTTTAAAGTTCAAGGATTAGATAGGCCCCAATGGGCCCATGAAAGGGTCTTATTCTGTGCTGGGCAGAATTCTAATGTGTCATTTACATTTCTTATCTCACAGTATGCATTCCTTAAATAGTTTCTTCAAATGAGGCAAGACTGATGGGTTTTGAAAGCTATAAACTTTCTGGTTAAACTAGTAGTCTGTTGAACTTTCCTTAACGTAAAGGGAGATAGCATGACTCAGTCTGACCTGAGCTGTTGCAATTTTAAGACAGAGAAGTACTAAAGACATGTGTTCCTGTGAGATCAGAAGGAAGAAAACTGTCAGTTTCTAAAAAAGGATTAGTGGCCAGGAATGATGTGTGGCCTCTAGGAGTGACATGATCCTTCATCTTGTAAGTACAGGATATTGAATTCTGACAACAAACTGTGATCTAAGAAGCAATACCTAAGACCCACAAGAAATCATAGCCAAGGCTAGCATTTAATTTAGCCTGATAAGACTCTAAGCAGAGGACTCAGTCCATTGGTACCGAGGCTCCTGATTCACGGGCAACATGAGATGATAAATCTGATTTAAGGGGGTGGTAAGATTGTGTCAATTTGTAATAGAGTGGTAGAAAATTGACCCATATACACATATCCATGTAAATACATTTAATTAAAAAAAGTCATGAATTTGAAAAAGAATGTAGTAGTTTGAATGTAATTGGCCCCCATAAACTTATAGAGAGTGGCATTATTAGGAGGTGTGGTTTTGTTAGAGTAGCTGTAGTCTTGGAGGAAGTCTGTCACCGTGTGTGTGGGCTTGAGGTCTCCTTTGCTCAAGCTTCACTCAGGGGACACTTAACAGTACTTCTTGTTGCCCGTGAGTCAAGATGTAGGACTCTCAGCTTCTTCTCTGGCACCATGTCTGCCTGTAGACACAATGTTGCACCATGAGACTAATGGATTAAACCTCTGAACATATAAGCCACCCAAATTAAATGCTTTTCATTTATAAGAGTTGCCATGGTCATAGTGTCTCTTGCCAGAAAATTAACCCCAGCTAAGAGCATGGAGGCATGAATGGGAGGCTTTGAAGAGAGTAAATGGGGAGTAATGTGATTATAGTTTCAAAAATAAAAGAAAATAAAGAAAATGGGGTGGATGGTGGAGAAGAGGGAGCATGGTTACAGGACCTGAGATTGTTAAATTAAGAAAGGTTCTTCTGAGTATTCAGTACAATAAGCAGTGAAGCATTTGAGGTTAGGCCCTAGTTTAACTCTCTGGGAGTAGTTTCTGGATCAACTTTTCTTACTGTTTGTGCCTCTACCTTTCAGACTCACCCTTCATTTTCATAAGTCCTGCTTAGGGCTGGGAGTAAAGCAAATGTCTTACTCTACAGTGTAGGTTGCAACAGTGAAGCCAAAGGTCTTTTTGAACTTTCTGTCAGAACTTTTAATAAAATACTTGTATAAATAGTTGTATAAATTTATTCTTGACTTTGCAAGGCTTCACTCCATGTTTCCAAAATCACAGCTCTGAGATGGAATTGTAACTCAGTGCTGCATGGCTTGCACAGGGCCCTCAATGTAATTGCTAGTACTGAAAAATAAATTCTCTAAGTTTATAGTCCATTATTGTTTGTCTAGTAATGGTGTCAGCTAGTGCATGGCATTGTTTATGATTTCTGGGATCCATTTTGCTGAGCTTAGATCTATCAGACAGACCTTAACTTTTTCTGAGACCTTAAGGAAAGGTGTTACTACTACATCCTTATTCAACTGCTTTCCTGAGGCCATATGAGGGTTTTGGTCACATATAATAATGTGCAGTACCTATTGCTAATGTAATACTGTGAACTCACACAGTTTTTAAGATTATAGACTTCATTTTAATGTATTAACTCAGAGAATACAGGAACATTTTCAATATGGTGATGTTATACAATACCTCATCTGCAATGATGGCATAATGGTTACATATACATGTCCAAACTTACCTATTTGTATACTTTAAATATTTTCAATTCTCTGTATATAAAGTAAGCCATAAGAATGTTACCAAAAAAGTCTTTGCTAGATTGAGGTGAAATACAAAGCTTAATTTTCCAAGTCACTGAGTCATCACAGCTCCATTTGTTCTCAGTACCATTAAAAGGATATCTTTTTTATCTAATTTCTTTGTTCTTATACTTTGTCCCTACACAGCTAATGAAGCCATATGCTACTTTGAATACTTTGCCAGGACACTTCCTCAATTGCATACATTTGTTCAATAAGTATAGTTACTATCACTGAAAGCACCACCACAAGCTTCCCCTTTACACAATTTTCTGCCTCTGCACATGTAGGTCTTGAGTTTCCCACCCTTCTATAGCAATTGCTTCATAGTTTCTACACATATGAGAAGGTTTATGAATCCCCCAGCCATGACATTGGGGTTGCCACTGCTTTTAGTATCATCATCTTCCTTTATCTTCTCAGATCTAATTTGTGACTGATCCCAAAGAGAATGTGAAGGATTTTCCCTTTTAGTTACAATTGTACTTAATGATTGTTTTTGCTGTTAAACATGTATTTCTAATTAGACACAAATACACAAAACAAATGTACTCCAAAATTCATGACTTTCGTTATGCTAGAGTCTATGGCATGGTTCTATGTATAATCATATGTGAGATACACTCACATGGAATTTTCTTCTTTTCTCAATAGGATGACTCATTTAGTGACAGTTGCATAATAACTTGATTGTAGTCAAGGATATAAGTATGCCAAAGTATGTCATTAATGTTGCCTCTCAGCTGACCATTGTTGACAACTTATTAACCTAGGCTTCTTTAATCATTTTATTAGAGTGTATGCTCTATGTATTACATTTGTATTTCTTATTGTTCAGAACAAGTAAAATTTAAGTCAGAATCTTTGTAAATGTGAGGATGCAGATATTGGATATAGCAGTGGCAAGAAGATCTGTTCATAGTCACTACTCTGATAAAATATATAATCTATTAATAAATAAGAATACCCAGTAATGATAAGAGTGTACATTGAAAATACATGATATGACTCCCATTATAAACATTATCCTATATGTTGGTTCTGTGACTGGGTATGTGATGGCTATTTGGCAATGAAATGTAACTATGACTGTCTGACTAGCCTTATTCCAGGTAATGTGCACTGCAGTTTCTTTTCATTTATGATCCACCAGAGCTGTTCCAAATTGTTCCTGGCTTCCTATAGGACTACAGTATTGAGCTCTAACAATTATCTCACTTGATTTCATCTGAATTTCTAGATGCAATGTCTTTTCTCATACACAGCATTCCATAAGGGGAGGGACTCTGTTTACTAAGAGAAATGCACTAGTCTGCTTGATGTTATAGAGATGGTTGTGAATAGTTTCTTCATTAAGTAATTCATCTTATAATTAGTTTGCTATATAGTTCAATATTATATTAATCTTAATTGCTTGAAAAAATTAACTTCCTCTTTGTTCCTAATTTTCATAATGAACTAATTATGGGCTATTGGCCTATTTATAAAAATAGTTTTTTTTATTGAAATAGCTGATTTAGTTCATGTCCCCAATATGTTTTAAGCTGAGAATAAGAAGACATACCTGGATAGATATTACAGCATGATTTTCATGATTCTATTAACCATATTCCCTCCCAAGAGAGAAAATTAATGATTTTTTAATATATAGAAGAAAAGCAAAAATAACTTCAATCAGAGGTTCTAATGACCCCTTGGGTATCAAAATGACTCTTTCACAGGGGTTACATAAGACCATTGGAAAACACGGGTATTTACATTATGATTCATTACAGTAGCACCACAACAGTTGTTTAGTTGCATCGAAAATAATTGTATGATTGGGGGTTACTACAACAGGAGGAACTATATTATAGGGTTTTTGCATTAAGAAGGTTAAGGACCACTGACTATGATGAAGATCCTGAAGACTTGTCTGATCAACTCTAGAGAGCACCATTTCTTCTATATAGGTTTACCAATGATTATTTTTTCTTAATAAATATTTAGAGCTCCAGAAAGCCAGCTCATGCACCAGGGATAGATCCTGGTTGCATTGCCAGGGACCCCTCAAACAGACAAAGCTACAGAAATGTCTTCCATATACAGAGGACCTGGTCTGGTCCCATGAGGGTTCCACAGCTGTCGGTCTAAAGTCTGTGAGTTCCTACGAGTGTGGTTCAGTTGTCTCTGTAGATTTCTCCATCATGATCTTGACCTCCTTTGCTCATGTAATCCCTCTTCCTTCTCTTTGACTGGACTCCCAGAGCACACTCTGGTGCTTGACTGTGGATTTCTGCATGTTTCCATCAGTTACCAGATGAAGTCTCTATGATGACAGTTAAGGTATTCACTAATTTGATTACCAGGGTAGTCTAGTTTAGGCACCCTCTCCACTATAGGCAGTAGTCTAATCTGGGGTCATCTTTGTGGATTCCTGGGAATTTTCCTAGCACCAGGTTTCTTCATAACCCCATAATGTCTCCCTCTACCAAGATATCTCTTTCTTTGCTCTCCCACTCTGTCTGCCCCCTCCCTGGCTTGACCATCCATTACCTATGGTGAGACACCTTGCTCAGTCTTGAAGCAAGGGTGAGGGGCTCGGTCCTGCATCAACTGTGAATGTACCAGACTTTACTGACTCTCAATGGGAGACCTTACTCTTTTGGAGGAGGGGATAGGGATGGTTGGGGGGGAGGAAGACTGGGGGAAGCTGGAAGAAGGATGAGAGAGGGATCTGTGGTTGATATGTAAAATGAATAAAAAATTACTTAGATTTTTAAAAATTAGGAGCATATATATCATATATATGTATATATAATACATACTATATATTATTTTCATGTATATGTATAATTCATATCTATGCACATATCATGTATATGTAAATATATACATATGTAATACTGTACACATATAGACATACACATATATTATACATATAATATGGTTTATATAAATGTATATACATAATATATATATGAATGCATCTATAATAGACACATATATACATATACTATGTAATGTCCATGACTAATAAACAACAAACCCAATTAGATCATTGATTAAAAGTTTTAAAGTATTCTAGTTTAGAAAGTATAGTGAGGAGCATCAATTGTTATTGTTTCTCACAAACTGACAATACTATTTCATTTGGCATATCAAAGGTTACTGCTTTTACTTTACACCCTTTAAAAACAGTTTCCTGCTTGTTCCTCTTCCATGTCACCTATCTGTGTTTGGTTTCATACTAGTCATCCATTCTTCTCATAAACATTTATCATTTTCTGTTCTGCACACATTATGCTTTCTGCTAGAGAACAATCACTGACAAAATATGTCATTACTCTAAGAGATTTTTTTTCCTGCTCAAGGAGAAGAGACAAATAGTCAATTAAAATGCAATACTATAAAAGTTGATGAGAACTTCCTGGAGTGATGGAAATCTCTGTTTTGCTGAGTAGTGCAGGTATATATAGTTGTGTTCCAAAACTCACAGGACTCCATGAATAAAACTGAAGCATTTTATTGTACAGAAATGATTCCTCAATAAAAATTCATGGTTATGAGTTTTAATAATAGAAATAAATGATACATAAGCATGCATCTACTTGTCTGCACAGTGTTATACCAGTTTCATATTTTCAGTTCATTTTTATCCTGCTAACTTCTAGTCTGCCTTGAAAAATATTTTTCAGTCTTTATTTTCTCTCTTTATTCTTCCTGTGGCCTTCATTCATTCATAATTGAAGACCTAAATCAAAATTAAAAGTAATATTGTGTTTTGTAAGAGAAGTATATTTTTTCAATGAATGTCCAATATCTTGACTGGCAGAGAGAAAAAAGATTAAATGAATAAAGAGATTAATTTGGATAAATACTACAAGCATTGATTAAAAATACCAATCAATAAATTCAGACATTGAGGAATTTTAAAAAAATGCACCATGAAAAAACACAAACAGCTCACATAATACTTAAACATTTTAAAACTCTAACAGGTAATCTGTATATCAAATTCCCCTTGATATTCCCTTTACATCAGGCACTCATAAGCAGGATGGTGTATCTCTGTCATCCCAGTTCTTGAGAAGCAGGTTGTAGAGTCATCATTTAAGGTCATCCTCATCAACAAAGTGAGTTAAAACCAACCTCAAATAATGCAACCCTGCCCCAACTCAGAAATGCAAAAGTAAATATGTGACTCTGGATAAAATAAGTAATAAAGTAAAACCAGAGCCTATTAAGCACCATCTGTAAAAGTATACCTACTTCTGACCTCTACCATGCTCCATGCTCCTTGTGATGGAACCAGAGTCTCACATCACAAATGATTTATGTGCATAAGAATAAAGTTCATATATCTCTAGAGGACCATTTTTCTTTATTCAGTGTACATGTTGTATTAATTATAATTATAACTTTAGTAAAAACAAATTCATAAAAATTATATATATATATATATATATTAGATTCAGAGTTCAACTTTTATTTCTAGCAAAACTTAAGTGGAACAACTTGGATTTTATGAGGCCAATGATATGTTTAACATAATTTAAATGCAGTTCTTCATGTTTTATTATCCTCTTGTTTCATATATTTCATAAGATATATTCATTTGGTAGAACAACTTTTTTATTAACAACACTGAAAAGCCACACATGGGGCTTATTAGAGCTATTGAAGTGTGTGTTCATATGTGTGTGTGTGTGTGTGTGTGTGTGTGTAGCTCTTTTATTATATGGAAAATTTTTAATGGGCTTTTGAATTGGCCAGGCCAATCTCTCCTCTACTTGTACATTCTTTTTTGCTAGTAATAGTATAAAACATCCATCCACGGGCCTAAGATAATGAGATTTATGAGAATAGTGAAAGAAAAAAATATGGATTATGGATTTTCAATTCACCAAAAAGGATAACTTGTTCCAGAAATCATTCATAGATTTAGGGATGTAAGCATAGATTTTGAAAACAATTTTCATGCTTAAAGTGTACCAAGAATGGGATGCTTTAAATATCTCCCTTTTTATTTATTTTAAGACAAACTTGAACTAAGTAATATTATTTATAAGAACATAAATAATTAACAAATAGTTTCTCTTCACTTTTTAAAATTTTGTGCTTGGAAAATTAGTTGATTGAAAATATGCCATAGTTCAGCCAAACTCACAAACTTTATCAATTGATTTAAAAAATCATATTTTATGTATTTAGTGTGATAATTCAGTAAAATTATTTACATTCAATGTCTTTACTAATGAAATTACAATGATATCAAATTGTAACAGAATTTATCTAGCAAATGGTTATTACATAGAAGGAAAAGTGATTAAAAATGATATTTAAGTCAATTTCATAATTAGTGTTGTCCTCTGGGGGCTTCTGAAATATCAGTGAAACAATGAAAATAAACTGAAATGGAACAATATTCTGTGGCTTTGCTGAAGAGATGTTTTAATGCTTAACTCAACACTACCACAGAATTAAGGGAAGTCTAATAGTTTTTAAAGTCCTTTACAGTTTAGTGCAACCATTAATTATAATTTATTTGCAAAAAAAATTAACTATGTATTTCTAGATTATTTATATACAATCCATTATTTTATTGGTGCTAATCAACTGCATTTTTCATATATAGGCTTTGAATAATTGATCCAGATATGGGAAATACACAAAGGACACCTTTCATCTTCAGAATATGAGACTGTGTTGAAATCCATTTGATCTGTATGCCTTTTTTATATTTAGTTGAAATTTCCTCATCTACATCCTCCTTCTTAGCTGGAATTTGGTAATCTGTAGATGTCATGGAGAAGCACCAACAGCCTGGAAGCTTTGCTTCATCATTTTATATAGTAGAATGAGGAGGCAGTTTATTATATACAAGTGAAAAAGAAGGAGGCCAATTAGCTCATCTTGGTAGGAAGTCTCGGTAAGGAAGAAATTTCAGGTGGCAGTGATTCCAGAGGAAGCTGTGATCTACAGTTTCTGCATACATGGGTTTTATCAAAAGGTCAATTGTTTGTAATATTCCTGTTTGGACTGGAGTAAGTTTGCCATTCCCTTGGGCCTGAGACATTGATATCCTTGTCAATGCCATGTCAATAATATACATTTATTCCCAGTGTGGTGCCCTCCCCACAGGTAGCTATGTTTTTGAGATATCATGGATCTGGAAAAAATGGACTGAGATTTGGAATTAAAAGATCCAATTCCCACAAGCATTTATTTTCTCCTCCTCCTCCTCTTTTTTCTCTTCCTTTGTCACAAATTAGATATTTCTAGAGAGCTAGAGGTATTAAATAGGTTGTTAACAAGAATTTTCTAGCTAACGTCATGGAGGTTCAACAGGCTATATGACAAGAATTCATTATACACTTTCTTTAATGACTGTTGTCTTAAATGACCAGATGTCTGTCTGTTCAACCGAAGCCAGGTATAAAGCAACTTTAGTAGACATAGTTCTCTCCACAATTGACTCTCTGCATGTACTCCTAACCACTCAAGGATTAGCCAACCAACTGTTTATTGTTTAGGTCCTGAATTTCAATGCCACTCTCCATTGGAAAATGCTGGGTGCTCTGTCTATGTGCTCCAAGAAATGTTTACTCAGGAAATGTTACATGACCCTCAAAAAATGACTGATATATTTGTCCAGAGTTTTTTGTTGTTGTTGTTGTTGGAGATGATGGGTTGTAGAGAGAGTACTGGGTAGGAAGATGTGTAGCTGTGTAGGGAGAGCAGGTGGGTAGGAGAGATGTGTTGAATTAAGTCAAATATTAAAAATAAAATTCCTTCGACATTCAGCAGAATCTCAGAAAAATTATAGTACTAGAAAATACAAATTTTGGGTGAAAATACTTACTTCCTACAAAATTGGATCCAGGATGATATCACTATCCTTTTCCTATGCCTGGAGATATTTTAACACACCATTGCTTTTCACCTGTACTTTTTCATTCACCCCTCAAAATGTCCATGCTTTACAGTCAATGTGTGTCAAAATCCATCTCTGCTATGTTCGAGTTAAAAGACACTTGGAAAGCTACTTAGCTTAAAAATTGATTTCCTTACAAATGGAAGGGAAATGATAATGCTAAAATTGGGGTTGCTATATGTCTTACATTAATATTTTTCGATCATTTTCCTGTTGGACTTTTTATTTCATAAATTATTAAGTTAAATATTTTGTGTGGAATTTTCCAAAACATGTTAGTTATTACAGCTTAGACCACTTTAGAAGCACATATATTTGTCTATTTATAATGAGAATTAAAGGAGAACTGCTATGCATTGATAATAATACCAAAAATTATCTAGGGACTTTAAATATGGATCAGTGGTTAAAAACTTACACTCTTCTTCCAAAGGAACCAAATTTGGTTCCCATCACCCATGTCAGATGACTCATAACCACCTGTGTCTCTAGCTAAAGAGAATCTGACACATTCTTCTGGCATCCAAGGGCACGAACACTCACATGTACAAACACGCACATATACACCAACAAATAAATCCTTAAAAATATATCTAAAATATTTTAAATGACCACCAGTGTACTCTTAAGATCATTGTATAGGAATTATTTCACATTCCTCAAACTAAACATGTCAAATGCAGAAGCAACAACATGAATTCACCCATTTCTTCTTTAAGCTAAGCATTAAAGAAACATAAAAATATAATTTCCATTGTGACAAGTGTAATTATTTTTCATAAACTATATCTCTGTATTAATAGACATCAAGTTTATAATTTTCATTATAAATAGACAAATATATGTGCTTCTAAAATGGTCTAAGCTAGAATAACTAACATGTTTTGGAAAATCCCACATAAATATTTGACTTAAAAATTTATAAAATAAAAAGTCCAACAGGAAAATGATTAAAAAATATTAATGTAAGACACATAGCAACCACAATGTTAGCATTATCATTTCCCTTCCATTTGCAAGGAAATTAATTTTTAAGCCAAGTAGCTTTCCAAGTGTCCTTTAACTTAATCATAGCAGAGATGGATTTTGACACAGACATTGACTGTAAAGTGTAGAAAATTTGAGGGGTGAATGAAAAGGTATAGGTGAAAAGCAATGGTGTGTTAAAATATCTCCAGGCATAGGAAAAGGATAGTGACATCATCCTGGATCCAATTTTGTAGGAATATGTTCATCCAAAATTTGTATTTTCTAGTACTATAATCTTTTTAAGATTCTGCTGAATGTCGAAGGAATTTTATTTTTAGTATCTGACTTAATTTAAGATTCAAATTATGTGTTGTGGTATAAGATTTTGTCTTCAAAGCTTTGGAGTGAAAGGAACTCATGCACCTGGAGCTTCTGGAACTGGAAGTGCCTTTCCCTTCTCATGTCACTGTCTTTTCCATCAGTGTCACCTTAATCCCTCTTCTTCCATTTCATATATAGTGTTACTCATTCCTACAGTGGTCACAAATAACAGGTATCTGGGAAACATCAACCGTACAATCATAGTTCCACTGAGCATTATCAATTTCCTGATAGTTTTTGATATTTCCCATTACCTTAAAATGCTTCTGCATCAGTTTAGGGGATTTTTTTTCATTTTATTTAAAAGCTTTTTATTTTTTCATTTTACATACCAACCAAAGTTCCCCTCTCTCCCCTCCTACTGCTCACCCCCCACCTTCCCCCTACCCCATCCCCATCCACTCCTCAGAGAGGGTTAGGCCTCCCATGGAGAGTTAACAAAGTCTGAAGTTTTGGCTGGACCAAGCCTCTCTCCCCTGCATTAAGGCTGAGCAAGGTATCCCTCTCATAGGGAATGGGCTCCAAAAAGAAAGTTCATGCACTAGGGATAAGTCCTGGTTCCACTGCCACAAACTGCCCAAGCCACACAACTATCACCTACATATAGAGGGCCTAGTTCTGTCCCATGCAGGTTCCCCAGCTGTCAGTTCAGAGTCAGTGGGCTACATTTTTAACTCAGTACTTACAATTTGTTCAGGAAGAAGTTATAACATAGTTTCTGCCTCTATGAGACAAGTGTGATTTGATCCTACTTTAAATTACTTGAATTTCTGAAATGAATATGATTTTCTATGGCCTTTTATTTAACATAACTCTTGCATTTCCTCATAAAGTCTGTTATTCATGTGTTTTCTGGCAAAAAATAATGTGTTAAAGTGTAGCTTTGGCTTAAACAAAAAAATGTTATAGAGTTGTTATTGAATGCCAGACCCTGAGCTAACATTGGTGGAAGCTGGTAAAAGAAGCAAACAAGACCTCTCCTTTAAAAAGGATTGTGTTAATGAGCACAACAAAGGAAATGCTTAAATGCAACACCCCAGATTATTGCAAATAGCAATAAGCATTATTTTAGAAGCAGAACAAGATAGGTAATATAGTCTGAGGACAATAAGTTGCTTTCTTAATGATGGACATATAAGGCCTTTCTGAGAAATTTTAATGGAAAAGTATTGAAATAAATAGTAAGGAGACTCTTAAAAGGGAAGAGAACTTTATGTTTAGAGAGGAGCCCAGGACAGAGGTCTGTGTGCAGAGCTAACTTGGATGCTCGATGGCAGAAGGAAGTGAATCTTGTCATATCATACTGGCTAGAGAAAATGAATAAAAACAGTTGATGTTACCTGGTACAGGACTTTACCAGCTAAATAAAAAAAAAATTGGATTGTATTTTAGTGCAAGAGGGAGCCATGGGAGAATTATAAGCAACAAGGAGTGGGGATTAATTTGGAGTAATGTAGATTGCTCAGACTACTTTTGGGATAAGAGAGTGTACAACGGGAAGACTAGAAGCAGAAACATTGACCAAGATGGCATATCACTCTAGGGTAGATCCATCATTTGCTTTCATTAGAGATATAGAAATAGACAGCAGTGGTGGAAATGACCACATATTTGATATAAGAAACTTTCTCAAAACTGACTCAGTCTAGCCTTCACACTTTTGGCTTACATATCTAGTAAGATGGTAATACCATGAAGTGAGAAACAACATGGAATCAGAGGCATCAGAAGCAATACTTCTTTCAACCATTAGGACCTTCTTGTCTGCGGTAAACACACTCAAAATTATCCCCTGGAGAAACACTAAGATGGAAAAGAAATACAATTTAAGTATGTGCCTGTGAGCCTCTGAGTATTTTTTATGGTCTGTTGACATAACTTGAAATTTATGATAATTGCTTTCACATAGTAGTAAATAGTGTTTTCTGTACATTTGCAGTAAAAAAAAATGTGTACTAACATTTTTATGAGTTTATTTTAATACTTATTTATAATCCATCATTTAATGAAATGCTTTGTGTAATAAATTATAATAACACCTAATGTTTATAGTTGATGAACTTGTGACATACCTCTTGCAACATTAAGTTGAAGCTTCAAATTTTATTTGATTCTTCAGTGAGTGGGTGTTTGCATTTTAAATGTACTTATCACTTGAAAACATTCCACTTTCTTATTTTTAATGTAGTTGCCATAGTAACCATAGCTAGTTCTTGATATTTTGCCTCAAAAAGAAGCTATATAAATGTAGATAGATATAAGGGGAAGATATAGTTTCCCAGTATCTCCATGACATTTTATTCTTCATGATGAGATATAATGATAATTTAAAAATATGAATAAATCATGCTAAATTTGCTAAATTTTCTTGCTCCTGGCTTTGTCGTGTGTCTTAGGTATCATAGCTGAGCAGTAAAGTGATCTAAATCCTAAATGGCTGCATGGCACTATCCTAGCTAGGTAGGCCTGAGCTATATAAGAAAGCTATCTGAGAGTGTGCAGGCCAGCATCATTCCCCCATGGTTCTTGCCATAACTTCCTTCAGTGATGGATTGTAACCTACAAGCACAACCCAAATAAACTCTGTCTATCCAAGTTACTTTTGTTCGTGGTGTTTATTTCAGCAACAGAAAATCAAACTAGAACACCATCATTGCTGCTCTGCGCTCCCTGCATTTGGATTCATGGAATGCAGAATAAACTTTCATGTGCTTGGTAAGTCCCTAGAGCTTGTACTGTATACTATCAAACATAACTCTCCCTGTGTAATGAAGTCAGTTGTTAGTGTGCACACTAGGTATTCAGCATTTCCCTTTAATAGTTCTTTCTGAGGTTTATTTGTGTCTAGTCTTCAAATGTACTTTGAATCTTTTCAGTGGAACCTCACAATTCTTCTCAAGTATATTATCATTTCTGGTTTTATAATGACAAAAATAAATATTAGATAGTAGGTGATTGGTCATATGATCCTTAACCCATTACCATACGCCGTGGCTTCCTATACCTTCCAGATTACTTATATCTGTGATGGACATAGAACATTATAATACAATGTATAAAATATTTTGTTTCTGAAATCTAGCTAAAACAAATTAATATGACCATAATAATTTGTATTTTTACTCAGCAGTTTATTATTTAATTTGCTTAAGAACATTTTAGATAATTTTCTAACATCGTAACTCAAATTAAAAACAAAATTCATTAATAAAATGAAGCTTCTTCACTTGTTAGGACATATTATTAAGAGGCTAAAGGTCAGAACATCAAAATGAAAGGAAAATAATAGTAACTTTAAAAATAAATAAAATTGCCAGGCGTTGGTGGCGCACGCCTTTAATCCCAGCACTTGGGAGGCAGAGGCAGGCAGATCTCTGTGAGTTTGAGGCCAGCCTGGGCTACCAAGTGAGCTCCAGGAAAGGCGCAAAGCTACACAGAGAAACCCTGTCTCGAAAAACCAAAATAAATAAATAAATAAATAAATAAATAAATAAATAAATAAATAAATAAAATTTTAGAAAATCATCTGACTTTTCATAAGAATTGTATCCTGTTACATAGTCACAAACATATTAATCATTTTTGGGAAAATTGTGTCTGAGGGCAGACTAAGAACATAACCTAATTGCAGTATTTGCCAATACTACACTTGGCCAAATTGAGAGTTGAAGGATTGTGAGGAAGCTTGTGTCCAAACGCGGACTCCACAAGAGAAAGAACCCTATATTGCTTCATAGTATTTTGCTTCTCCTAAAAGTGTTCTTATCCACATATTGTGCCATAGTAGGTTGTTGATATTATTATCTGTACAGAAAAAAAAACTTGACACACTCAAAGATAGAGTTGGTTCTGAAATCCTACCTCAACGGTTGTCCACTGTGGGTTGTGATGCCTTTGCAGGTTGTGTATCAGATATCCTGAATATCAGATATTTACATTACATAACAGTAGCAAAATTATAGCTATGATGTAGCAACAAAATAATGTTATTGTTGGAGGGTCACCACAACATGAAGAACTGCATTAAAGGGTCACAGCATTAGGAAGGTTGGGACCCAAATCCCCTTATCTAATTCAGTATAACTTCAAATATCACTTGCCAATAGTGTTTACATTGAGACCAGTATTAGATGTTCAGAAGACAGTTTCTAAAGATAGTTACAAAATAAACATCATGCTTAGATAATGCTCCCAGGTGGGATGCCCTCGGATAACTGAAAGAAAATTAATTTTAAGAAATATTACCATAAGGCAATTATGCACCTACATAAAAAAGGGTTTGGAGATCAACTTAAACTTGTTTGTCCCATGCCTCTACTTTCCTTGTCATAACAGTATGCTATGACAGGGTACATATCACAGGAATGACTCAGAAATGTGTCCCACTTAGCTCATGGCACTTACACATCTGGCCTATCACTGAATATATGATTGCTTGATTTTTCTTAGTATAAAAACAGTAGCAATGAAAGTTAACCCAGTAGGCTACTTACTTTTCTGGATGTCTTGTAATTGTCCAAATTGATTTAAGTAATCTCTTAGTAGAATACATATGAAAACCATTGGTCACACTAATACTTCTCATAATATTTTGATTGTGCATAAATATGTCCCAATTCATGGAATGTTTACCTGTAAATGTGCTGAAGCATTACTTATTAAATTAATCAGGTAATTGCCTTTTAATTTGTTTATTCATTTATCTATATATTTAAAAATTAAGAACTGAACAACAGTGTGATATATGTATATTATAGTTAGAAAAAATTAATCCTTATTCTGTTTGTTTTAGTAAATGGAATAAAATAGGTTCCTTTACACCTGTGTTGTAGTTTACTTTAATTATTCCCCAAAGGAGTATTAGATATTAATTTACTAATCATCCGTCTGTCATTTCTGAATCCAGAGATAGGCTTTATGTGTACTTGTTTACATGCTGTGCACATAGAGGTTAAAGAGACAAACATTTCTCACTCACCACCCCAAAACTTTCATGTCCTTGGGGTTGATATGGGCATTATTTAGAATCTATATCATAAATAATTTTAGACAGTCCCTTTTGCAGAAATTGATGTTAATAAAAATAAATTTCTGTGGCACCAATAAAACCCACACTATTATTCAATTGTGATATTGGAACTGGGGGATTTTATATAAAATATGTGGAATCTTGATGTTCTTCCCTTTAGTGAGTAGATCTTAAATTGCTTACCCTTAACTGCGAGCTAGATTTTGTGAATCTCTGATAGTGAGTAGAAGAGGTAAGGAGTAGGAGTTATGGTTTCTGAGAGTAGATCACAGAGCCATTGCAAGCCCCTTAGTCTTTTATTTATTATCATCATCATCATCATCATCATCATCATCATCACTTGTAGCAGGGTCCTTGCTGTTGTTACCTTTGGGGGTGGGGGCCAAGTAGGCGCAGAGTCAAACCACACAGACTCCGGGAGAATGGGAGAATGTCGAAACAACAAGCTCACTTTATTCAGGAAGAGGCAAGCCTTATATACCCTCCACCCCACCCTGGGGGGAGATCTGATGAATATGCATCAGCTGGTGTGACATAGCTGCCTCTCATTGGTCCAGGTCATCTCCAGATCATGTTTCAGCTGCTGTTGTTAAGACCATCAGGCAGACCCAGGCTAGCTCTCAGAAAGTATCTTTTTTACTTATTTGGGCCGTCTGGCCCTCAAGCCCGTTAGGGACGAGTCATCCCACAATCACTTTTTTTTTCAAGACAGGGTTTCTTTGTGTGACAGCCCCTGTCTGTCCTGGAACTCACATTATAGAGCAGGCTGGCCTTGCTTGAACTCAGAGAGATGCACCTGCCTCTGCCCACTGAATGCTGGGAATACAGGCATGCGTCACCACCTCCTAGTTACTGTTTATTTTTCAGATTGTATTTTAATTCCATCATTCTTCCCTTCCATTTCCTCTATCTAAATACACCCAGTTACCCCTCTCTGCTCTCCTTTAAATTCATGACCTCATTTTTAAATCAATTGTCATTGAATATCTATATGTATTTGTATAAACAAGGTTTCCAAGTAAACCTTTTGAGTATATATCATGTTACTTGTATGTATAGTTTCAGGATTAACCATTGGGTATGAGACAGCCAGTTGGTGTGCTCTTCCCTTTGGAGGTATACCTCTCCTGCTCCTGGCTGTACTTAGTTTCTTTAGCCGCTTGTATATGGTTGGGTCCCCATTGACTTTTCCCAGTGCAGTTTGGCGTATTTGTTGTTCTCCTTGTTCAGCTAAAGTCTCAACAACATGACTGCTCTTTCATTTTTAGAAATACTTCAGTGCCATTGAAAACAGATATTGGCATGTTAGGGCAACACTTAAGAAGTTCTATAGAAAGGCCCACCTGGCAAGAAGGCTCCCTGCTAACAGCCAGATAAGTGAGGCATATTGAAAGAAAGTGCCAGTCAAGTCTTCAAACTGCTACCAACAAGTGGATGTCAAGTGTAACTGAGATCCTTGAATCACAGCTTCCCAGCTAAAGCTCCCAAAGATCCAGATTCAGAAAAATAACCATAGAAATCATGAAGACAAAAGTGTGCTGCTTTAATTTTGTGGCAATTTATTATATTTATACAGATTGATAATTCAATATAATATGTTTAATGATTTTACACATACTTGATTTTCTTCTGGCATATTAGTTTCATTGTAGGGATTGATTACATTGAATTATGTTACTACATTCAAATGTCACAAGCCAATTACATCTTTTACTATTCTAACTTTTTGTATTGAAGACTTCTGCAAAACCATTGAAGTTTTAAAGTTGTGGCTATAATTAAAATTAATTTTACATTTGCATATTAGAATTTATAAACACTTGTGCATGCAATACAGTGTTGGGAGCTTAAATAATGATGAAAGAGGAATTAATCATACTTTTTCTTCCTCATAGATAAAAAAGAATCAGAACTATTAAATATTATGTTGTCAGAATAAAACAGCAGGTGACTCAGTGCCTGGTCTTTGATTAAAACTGACTGCTCTTTCCAAGGTACTCTTTTTGTCTATTAGTGATTTCACATATATGAAATGTGCAAATGAAAGAAATATCAGGAGAGGCTAGGATTGCCACAAGTCTCTGGTTGAGCCTAATTGTGTTGGAGTATTAAGATATGTATTTGTTTTATGAACACTTCAAGAAAATTATCAATTGATTATTTAACTTACATTGAACGAATAACTCACTGAAAGTCCATCATTTATGTTGACTAAGGATTTCATTATGGAAGAAACTAAAAATGAACCATACACAATGTAAGCCAGTTTCTGTGTATTGAATTTTCATTACATAATGGATTTTAGCCTCCTATGGTAAACTACACATACTTGCATATTTGCTCCTTCAGTGTTTTTTTTTTGGCTGTGTTTTTCCTCCTAGTTTCTGTGTTTTAGTAGAGTAGTTAGAAATGGAAGAAGTTCATATAGGAATCATTGGGTTTATGTTGGCCATGTTCAGTGTTTGATTGCTAAATATATAGTAATGTAGCTTTTCTTTAAAAAGTAATGATTTGGGACCACTTTCTTCAGAAATAGCATTAGCTTGACTTTGGTTTCCCAGTAGAGTGAATTAGTTTTCACCCAATCGAGAACACACTCCTATTGCCAGGCATGGCAGTGCACACGGGGAATCCCAGCAGTTTGGAGCCAGAGGCCAGAGAAACGTGAGGTGGAGGTCAACTTAATTACACAGAGAGACTGCCGTAATGACAAAGGAAAAGGCTAGTGATAAATCCTAGTGGTACAGCATTTACCCAGAATGTACGTAACAATGCCTGAGGTTTGATTCCCACCACTGAAATTTTAGTTAATTTATTTGTTTGTTTTGAGATAGTGTTTCTCTGTGTAGCCTTGGCCAACTGGAATTTGCTTTATAGATCAGGCTGGCCTCAAACTCACAGAAATCTACCTGTCTCTGCCTCCCAAGTGCTTGGATTAAAGACGTGTGCCACCACTGCCCAGCTGTAATTAATTTTTTTTATTTAAAAACCACAGCAATGCTATGAAGGACACTTGGAAGCATGGAAACAGAATCATCATAAAATAATCAAAAAATGGAAACTTGATTATATAAAAATAGATGATACATAGTAAATATGACTTTTTCATATATTAAAGACACTAATCTTAATATGATCAATTTTTATTGAACATGGTCATCAGTAATGTTTTAGAATATCAAAGGGTGGGATGTATAAAAGTAGTATTTTATTATGGCTGTTACATCAGAGTGTGGTGGTCAAGGTAACTTAGGTAAAACTCTTAGTGCTTTGGACATATAAACTCTGTCTGGAACTTTAGGGCCCTAGACATGTGATTATATCTGCTCTGCTTTCGATGCATCTTTGTTAAGTCACTGATTTTCCCCCTTATTCATACAATTGCCAATTAATGAACCTTATATTCTGATCTTTTCTTAGAATGATTCATTATTCATTATTACTAATTACTGTTAATGTGAGTCTAATTACATGAACACCCCTGGTACAGGCAAATATTTAGTATCACTAGGTATTATCATAAACAGCCCAGAGTACCTCGATTGACCACATAGTAGTGGTAGAGTCCACTCATACCTAGATTTCACCCAGAAATTACAGTAATTACTCTGCATTTTCAGTTTGCAAATGTTACAACATTCCATTCTCACAAACCAGACAGACTCCAGATGAAGGTTTATTGAGTCTTACTAGTAAATTAAATTACAAATGCGATTATTTTTAACAGGAAAGACTTTGTTAGTAGTGTGGCATTACACTGTAATTGAGAATATTGATTAGGTTTTTTTAACCATTTCTTATAAATTTTGGGGAATAAAAATGAAATACCAAACTAGCTTTAATATAACAATTTCCTTAGTCCAATGATGAGTCATATCACATGTGAAACTTTTTGAAATAAATACTTTATCATCTAAATGAAATTTTATATAATCATTACTTAGATTTAGTCTTTTATGTGTGAAGGTCAGTGATGCCAGCAGTGTAGAATGTGTGGTATAATAGTTGTTGACCAGCATCCTTCACTGTCTCTTCAGAACATATATCTTCCTTTTTGCCACACTCATGGGAGGAATGGAGCATGCTACCCAGGGCCAAAGTCTGTATGTCTGTCTTTGACTTATATGAAGTACATACTTGAGTGGTCTGATGGCTCTTCTCCACTTCTGACTTCTACAAGAGATTCCAGCATGTATCAATGTGGGAGGTGTGTTGGAGATCCAAATTGCTGGATGCAGCCAGGCTGAGTCTGGCTGAAATCATTCAGCTATCTGACTCATAGACACACAGGGACTTCTCTGATGATTTGTTACACAGCATTATTGTGACAATCATGCATTTATGCACAGTGTCTTTAAGGAGTTGTCAACTATTCAAAGCACAGAATAGGCAGAAATGAAATTACATACATGGGCTTTGAACCTGTACTATTTTTAAACTCCATTAATAAAAGTATAGGAATTATGATTTTCCATTGAAACTAAAGCATGATGTCAACAGCATATGTAAAATATAAAAGCTTCCACCATGACATCAAAACAGCCATTTCTAATAAACATTTAATCTGCTGAAATGTAACGAAATTATAAAAGTATTATCCATATGCAGAAACATAAAATATATCTTCCTTTGTTCTCTTTGCCTTTTTGAGGAAAAAAAGATATATCTTAAAAATAATTTGGTTAAGAAAAATGCTAAAAAATTAGGAGTACACTGAACCCTCACCATGAAAAATATAATCTTGATTTGGTAATCAAATTCTACCATCAATGTTCTTAATTTGAATTCTAGAACATCCTAATATTATATAAAATATTTAATGTGTATATATAAAGAAAATTTATGAAAAAAGTCCCTGTCTACAAATTTTATACCTATAATATGAAATCTACCAGGGAAAAGTTTAGAAGATTTCCTGTTCTTACATATGATAATCTAAAATTTATATTTAAAATTCTACTCATAAGATTTTGAAAAAGATGATTAAAATGGAAATTGTTTTTAGGATTATTCCAATGATTTTTGTGTTTCTTGAAATCTTCTAGCTCTTAAGTGATAATGAAAATCAGGTGTAACATATTTTCTGTGATTTTTTTTCCTCCCTGAATATAAGGCCCTCTAAGTCTTTGGAACTATTAAATGTGTTTAAGAAATATCTAATTGCACCTAAAAAGAGCCTTTAGAAGTTGTAAGCTTCTTCAATGTACAATGTAGCCACTTTTAAATGAACATGGTTTTGATTAAATATTTAAACTATCAACACAAATGCTAAGGCATGAAACATAAGCATATGAGATATTTATGCTTGAATAAAATGACTTCCTAATAAACTTAGACCAAATTCTTTTTATAAGTAATCTACTGCTTTTAATTAAAAGATTACTTTTTCATGATGATAGAGTATTTTAAATGACAAAACTTTAGTTAACTTTACAAATTTGTTGATAACATGATTGTTATCATGCTTCTTAACAGCCTATAACCCACTGACATTGAGAAATATTCTGTAACTATTCATTCAGTTGATAATTACCAATTCAAGGTAGTTAATAGTTCTAATCCCAGGTTTTAAATTTATTTTTGTTTTTAATTCTCAAGTGCGAAATATCTCAATTATATTTTAGATTTGTTGATTCTTCGTTTAAGTTTACACATTCATATATTTCTGTACTTAAAATTCTATTGCTTGCTGCATGCATAGAAGATTAATAAATCTTGAAAAATTGGCCCATTGTTGATGGTGTGACTTCCCACTTCTTCTAACATTCTTTGCAAGAAAGTAAAAATATTACACTTTTAAAGTATCAGTGAAAATACGGGCTGGCGTCCTCCTTCCCTAAGAAAACCAGGAAGGTCACAACCCTCCAGTCTCATTATTTGTTCTTCTTAATAAAAGAATCTGTAAACAGACACATAGGCCAGAAAACAAAATGTTCATTAAGAAGAACTTGAAAAAGCAAAAGCACACATGCTGGGGGGCAAAGCAGGCAACCTCCAGAGTTAGGAAACACTGAAGGAATGTGAGTAATATTTATTTATGGGCTAGAAGATTCCCATTGGTATTTAGTGGGTATCATTTGAATAGTTCTAACACTTATGACAACTAAATTATGTAACAAATTATAAAGTCCTGTCTTAAATGCATATGTATTGCTGATACAAAGCAGACAGACATGTGCAGTGCTATCACCCCTTACACTTTCCCTTCTTGGTGGAGCAACAACAGTGTATGGTCATATACCCGTGCCCTCTTTTTTTTTTTACTGAGTGTATTTTTCTACAGGTATTATTTATCATGAAATACATAATAAGAGAGATTGTATATGTTGAAGGTGTAGGTCATTATGTGAGATCAAATGGGCCATGACAACATGATGTCACACATATTTGGAAGCTCAAAATGTCCAAGTCAGACAAAAGAGATAATTTTTTTACTGTATTTTTATCAGGTCTGTTGGTTTGTTATTTGTGTCTTTTTTGAATGATTGAATGGATGAGTTAGGATTGTAGCATATCTGGAGAAGGATAGAAAATGATTAGATTGACCTGACTGAGTTATCCACATTTACTGAAGGAACTCTGCATTAGAAATTAAGTCTTGGGTCATTAGAGGCCTTATATCTGTAACCTGTGCACAGAACATTTGAATATTGGTACAAAGTTATCATTATCATTTAGTGTTAACTAGATAAAAGCGATAATTTTGTCATTGAAAGGAGCCAATAAAAAGTCTGAGAAAATTTTTAAAATCTTTACCCTTATTCTTCTATATCAGCTGATACACACATACATACACACACACACACACACACACACACACACACACACACATTACTCCATGTGCACATCTGTATTATATGGTCTTTGATAAATAATGGAGACACAGCATGCTTGAAATCATATATAATACTGGAATATTAATGATATTTTTTAGTTCCTAAAAAGTACAAGAGTTTTGCAAAGAGGTCATATATGTCAGACTGAACTATGAAAGGAAAGAATAATTAGCTTCTCATGGTAGGGGGAATATGTGGAAGTGCTTTATGTTGATACACTCAAAAACTACAGTGATCACTACCCTTTGTCTCGTCATTTTTGACTTGACATTGACTCCAAAACCTTAATAAACATTTGTAGGCAGAGTTTCTCTGTGTCCCAGCAGCTGCAACCAAATAACCATTCAGAGACTTATTATTAATTATAATGCTCGGCCAATAGCTCAGGCTGGTTACTAGCTAGCTATTATTAATTATAAATGCTCGGCCAATAGGTCAGGTTGTTTACTAGCTAACTCTTACATTTTTGCATTAACCCATATTTCTTATCTATGCTCTGACATGTGGCTTGGTACCTTTCCTCAGTAGGGCAAGTTCATCTCCTTTTCTCTGCATAGCCTTGCAGTCCTAAGACTCCTCCCTTATTCATCCAAGTGTCCTCTTAATCTTGTTTTCCTACCTAACTTTAATCTACCTACCTTTAGGCCAGTTATCTTTTTGTTTAACCAATCACGGTGACATATATTCACACAGTGTAAAGGAATATTTCACAAAAATATATAATCCATGCATAGAATTCACTTTTACCTGTAACAGTATGTAACATTAAACATTGTTGATTGTTTACTAACTTATTTATGCTGGATGTCTAAAAAGCATGCTTCTTACCTCAGAATTTCTAAATGGAGAGTATTAGGAACAGGAAAAAAATCACCAAGTTAGTCCAGTAAGCTTGACTCTTTTGGGGTTTGTGGGTTTTGTTGTTGTTTTTAAACCATTCAAGAATCAGATGCAATAAGATCAGGGCTATGTTTATCATATTTATATGGTTTTATGGAATTTTAGTAAGTATTGTAGCTGTTTATTTGAATGAACAGCTTAATTAAATAAAGCTGATATTTTATGATACATTTTTTAATTATAAGGATATATATGTGTCTACATATTGTAATTGCCAGATGTAGCATGAATCTTAAAAGTTCTTATTAATAAAATCAAACCTCAGCCAGGTATTGGGGTGAACACTGGAAGATCAGAGAGACAGAACAAGCCACAGCTAACCTCACCTGGCAAACTTCTCAGCTGGTCTTGCTTCCTCAGACTGGAAGCCTCTATGTCCTCATATCTGAATGACTCTCAGCTGAACTGCTGCTAGAAGCCTAAATGCTTAACCAGGCCAAATACTACTCCAGGCCAAATGTTTCTCCAGGCCAAATGCTTATAGTTTCTGGTCCTCACGCCTTATATACCTTTCTGCTTTCTACCACCACTCCCTGGGATTAAAGGCTATGTCACCATGCCTAGCCATTTCCAATGTGGCCTTGAACTCACAGAGATCCAGAGGGATTTCTGTCTCTGGAATGCTAGGATTAAAGGCGTGTGCTACCACTGCCTAACCTCTGTTTAATATTGTGGCTGTTTCGTCTCTGACCCCAGATAAGTTTATTAAGGTACACAACATTTTTGGGGAACACAATACCACCACATTTCCCCTCTTTTGTCTAAAATTAAAAAAGCTTATAAGTAATACAAGAAAAACTATCCAATAAGTATATACAAAACATATAGTCAAGATTACATTAACGATGTCTAGTCCATTAACATTTGACAGATTCAGACAAAAACTCCATTAATATATAACCAATGTCCAGTCCAGTAATATTTGACAAATTCAGACAAAAATTTTTCATTACTTATCCTATAAAACAAGTAGTTCCTTTTTAAAAGTAGATTCCATAATCTCCCTTTTTATCTTATCATATCCATATTCTCTCTTTTTTCTTTTCATAATACATTCAATAGTCTACCTTTTGTCATTTTTATATCTTCCCCCTTTTTCTCCAGTGTAGATTCAGTGATCTACCTATTTATCCTATTTTTCTTTATCTTTTTTCTCAGAGTAGATTCGAGGATCTATCTCATATCTACTTTCTCTTTTTCTTTTTTCTTTCTAGGGGTGAAGATATCTTTAGAGAGTCTTGAAAAGAAAAATTTTGGGTTAATTGTCAAGTCCTGTATCATTTGTCCAGTCTCTGTATAATAGGAAAGTTCAGGGCTTGTCATAAGTCCTTCCTCGAGTAGTCTGTCAGACTGGATCATTTCAGCTAGTCATCTCGAAATTGTCCTAAACAGTTTGTACTCCAAAGTTGATCTTTCCTTGGTGTTAATCAGCTTAATGGCTTTACCATAGTCCTTGTAGAATCATCATTGTGGAGTCCTGTCGTCTTTTTGAAGATTTCAAAGTCACCGTTAGGCGTGGTCATGGTTCCCTGCAGATTTTTTTTTTTTTTCTGTGCCTCCTCTGTGGTTTGGAGCAATCACAGTCTGATAAATGTCTGTCTCTTGGAACCACGAACATTCTTCCCTAGAAGAAAAAAATCTTCACAGCAATTTCTCCCCACCATTTGTCTTGCCAAACTTTTGCAAACTGACCTTTGTCGATGTTTTCTTGTAACACGGTGGTCCTGGCAGTTCTTCTCTGAACAAGCAGCAGTAAACCCTTTGTCCCAGGTAGCAGCATAACCGCAGTCACCAACATGATGAGAAGCAGCCAGCAACTTGGAGTAGCAGCCACTGCCTCCATGGTCCCACTACTGTTTGTGGTTCAGGTCCTCTTCAAAAAGCAGTGTTTACTCTTAACTGCTGAGCCAACTCTCCATCCCCAGTCCTGAGTCTTTTTAAAATGGCAAATAAAATAATGTAAAGATGAAAAGAAGTTTAAGTAAGTCAGAGCTATGAGTGAATAGACAAAGAAGTAGCAGGTAAACTGAAGATCATAAAAAAAGGTGAGACTCTGAAGAAATAAAAGAGATTAATTGTGCAAAGACATGAAGTGAGCAGCTGGTTCCTCAACAGGTCCTGTCTGTGGAACAAAACAGCAGAAAAGCCAAACAGAGAAGAGATTGGAAAAAGATATGGTAAGATAGACAGGAGATGAGTGACTGTAGCTGGAAGCTCGTCTCATTAACGGCTGGGGCTTGTTTCATGGCTGAGTATGAAAGCATGGGATTCAGCTTTATTTGCAAGCTGCAGATGAAGTTATAATGAATAAATTATTTCAGAAATATAGTCAGATTCTTTTTTTTTCCTTTTGCCAAAATCTCAGTAATTTTCTTACTCCATGCCTTTGTTGTTGTTCCTTTGAAGGTTAAATGATTTGGAGGAAAATGAAAGCCTTTCCCTTTACCCCAGAGTCAATGCAAATCATTCAAATGTGCTGGTCTGTTCAGAGCAATTTCTTTAGAATTGCAGAACTGAAAGGCAACGGAGAACAAACCTGTCACTCCAACTTCTCTTTTTGGTATTGTAGCAAGATTTATTTCTAAATTTTCAGAAATTAAACTGCAATCTAGAAAAAAAAATCCCTTGGGGATGTATTGTATTTTCTTATTGTGTGTTTGTGAAGATAACTGATCTTCCAGTGTCCAAAGACAACTGTGTGTTCTTGCTACCACCACTCCTCCTGATATATGGAGAAAGGGTGCAATCTGTCCTCTCACAATGCAGAGTTTGGAGAAGCTCTTGCAATTCACAAAGGACATTCAAATTCCTATTGCCAGCTTAAGTGACATTTAATTTGCATTTGCACTTCAAGGCTCTTTTGTATGCCAGTGGGCACTTTGACACACTTCTAGGGTCTTTTAAAAATAGGAATCCTTGCTCAAGCCTCTCCCCAATTCAGCCTCTCCCTATCTCTCTGAGAGGAGTTAAAATACATTTTCCAGCCATGCTCTTTTGGGAATAACAGGCACGAGGGTGTGCCTTAATATAGGCATGTTTACTATTCTTCTACCACCCCAGCCACACTTATTTTCATCATTCAGTTATTGAGTTGGGCTCAGTAACTATATTCAGTACTGGTAACCCCACAGGAAACAGAACTCACAGCAGCTCTTCCTTTCATACAGTTTACAGTACAACTTAAAAGACTGAAATATGAATCTTTGAAACTGTGTGCAGAATACATTAGGAAACAACAGTATATTTAGTATGAGTCAGAGTGCTTATATCTAAAAGCAAAAGAATTTTAACTTAAGCAGGAAGGGAATTTCTTTTGCAAAGCATCGACTAGCCTGCAGATTATAAGGGGGAAAGTGGAGAACCAAGTTCAAATAGGACAAGAGGAGAGAAGGGAAAGCCAACATCTTGTAGGAGAGATAGGCTTCTCAGGATGCCATGACAGTTATCTAATGGATTCTGAACACTGAAACCTTGCATATATCTTCTGTCTGGGGACAGGTGTTTGCTGTTTGTTTATTTGTTTGTTTGCTTTTAATCTGTTTACAAGATACACTACTCACCACATGACAGCAGCTGTCTTAAGTGTCTGCATTGATTAACAGACTTAAACCTCTTAATAACTCAAGTAACTGAAGAATGCTAAGGAGGACAGTTGATTTTCTTCTACATTTGAGGAGAAGAAAGTCCAGGAAGAAAAGCTTTTCTTAGGTCATGGAGCCAGAAAATAGCCTACTCTGTAGTTAGACTGTGACCCTCTGTGACTAGCTTGTGGCTTAGCACACGTGCTATTTCCTAGGAGACAGCATCTTGCTTTTCTTAAAAATCAAGATCCTATAAATTTGAAGTGAACAGCAGTTATAATGAAAACAAAAGTTTTTTGACCAGTTTGGAGTCTGAGCAGACATAATGCCCCAGAAGTTCCTACATCTCATAGTGAAATGTCTTTCTGTGGACTTGTCTCCTTTGTCCATCTTCTTCATATGCATTTTACTTTGTTTTCAGTAGGTACCCTGCCTTTCACCATTTCCAAAAAGACCACTTTGTAGATAACAGAAACTCATTCCTATGCAGCCCTTGTGTCATTAATTTAAATGGCAACCTTTTACTACTAACAAATCTTTTGGCTTTTGTATCAAAATTAAAGAAGCAATTTTTTTTGACTTAAGAGAATCACATTCTTCATTTCTGACATTGCTATAGAATACAGATTTAATGTCTCTACTCATGTAATAATAATAAAAAAATGCTGCCAGAGTTAATTATGGGAAGCACTGATTTCAAACCAGTAAGGGATAAAAGAGCATACACAGGATAAAAAATTGAAAAAAGCTAAAGGTCTAGAAGAAGATAAGAAGAACAAAACTCAGCGGTACTAAAAACAACATAAATATTTTCAATTTGGTTCATAGCTTAGTAAATGATGAGGAATGGAAAACTGAATTAAAAATTCTTTTAAAATTCTGAAATTTGGACTATAAATACCATTATATATACTGAAGAGTCTGAATTTATGTATTTAGAATATATTCATATATGTGTGTATATTACAACAATTAAAAGATTCTGAGGCCATAAATTTGAGTGAAATAAAGAAGGGGAATGAGAAGAAAGAAATAGAAAGGGGGAAGTAATGTAATTATATTTTAATTTCAGGTGTAGAAATTAAAAATTCCTTTCAAAACACAATCATTACTCAAGCATTACATACTTAATTTGTTGATAAACTTATTGCATGAAAAACCTGTTTCTCAGTTACAAAATATATTAGGTAATAGAGTCCTTAGGTCAAAATGAAAGGATAAGTATTAATAGGAAATGTTCAAATAATATTATGATAGAAACTTAAGGTAAAAATCAGTAAATCAACATTATTCAAAAGTACATTAGATAATGAAAAACAAAAATGTTTAATGATAAAATGAATATTGAGGATAGCCACCTCAGGATAGCTTGCTGGTTAGCGTATTTGTCACCAAGCCTGAGGGACCTGAGTTTGATCATTAGAGGTCATATGGTGGAAGAAGAGAATAGCAAGTTATACTCTGACTGCCATGTAAGCACTGTGACATGTACACACCCACATACCCGCCCCCCACACACATGCACACACTAAATAGACTTTAAAAAATAAAATGAATGGTGAAATGAAAAATGGAAAAATCAGGTTGTCTGCCCTGCCATACTACTTTTTTACTTAGTTCTCCTATTGGACGGAAGTGTAAAATATATTTCCCAGTAGTCATTGCTAGGGAGTTTGGGAGTGAACAGTATCTGACATATAAGGTAATACTATTTTGTTTCTGTTTTTTCTGAAACATATTTTAACTGGAAGTTTTAGGATTGGAAGCTTGAGCTCAAACAGCCTCAACAAGCCAGCTCAGTTACCCATCTCTAGCATATCAACTAAAGAAATGAATAATGATGAAAAGCAGAGAGAAACCTTATGCAGTTGGGGGGAGGAAAAAAATTAAAGAGTCCTGTGACCTCCTAGTCCACCTTATGGTACTGACATGAGCTTTAAGTTTAAATACCAGAAGAAGTGGAGGATGGGGCAAGACGTATACTCAGTTAAGCACTCCTGTCAGGGTGGGTCTGTTTACAGAAGGTAGTCTAAAGAATTCCTTCTGCTATCATCCTCAAGGAGGGCAATCTGGGTTCTTCAAGAAGGTCAAGTCTGTTCAAGGGAGGAGCCATCTATTCATGTTAAGATTGTCCTCTGTAGAGGTGAGATATCTGTGTTTCTAAATTGTGTTCTTTCTGGAATATAAGGTCAATGTAGGTTTAACACAGTGACTTATCTCTGTGGTTTCAGGCATGGAGCAAATGTGATGAGCTAGGCAGATGCATTTGTGTGATTGGCATGCCTAAGTGTAGAGGTGAGCCAAAGTAAAGAAGACAGCCACAAATTGAAGGCACAGATATGCCTTGCTTTTATCCTGTGTCTAGTTAAACTCTTGGTTCAACAAAAGCAGTTTCTGGATGCTTGTTTCAATATGAGATTAAAACTGAATCTTTGGATATTTTGTAAATGCCTGCATAAAAGTGAGATAGAAATCAAGGCTCCTGGAAGGTTCAGGCTTACATTTTTATGCTGATAACTAGAATGATATAATAGGCAGAGCACCACCAATTTATCTCATGCATTCCAGATGAATGTCTGAGGTTGGAAATGTCATGATAAAGATTGTGGCTAAGACAGGTAAATAAAACTACTGAGCACTCTGTGAGTGTGAAACTTACCCACTGTTGTTGCCTAGCTCTCTTACCAGCAGCATGTTATAATTCACAACTAAGCATTGTTAAAAATATTATTGATAAAATAACCAGATAAAAATAAAATTTAGTAGCACATTTTTATGCCATCAAGACCAAATAGAATGTGTATTAAAATGAACATGTTCACAAATAAAACAGAACACTTGATATTGGAAGACATTTAACAAGAAGTTTGCAGAATTTTTGTAAACATCTCCACAAAATTTACTCAAGTCTTCACAAATGGAAAAGACTTTTATGCTAATGGCTATGGAAACTAAACACTGTAAGTCAACACAGACCTATAAAGCATCCATAAATAAATTTGAGTGAGAGAACATTTTAAGTAGATCTTAGAAGAAATGATCAATTATGAAATATAAGATGGCATAGAAAAAGTTAACCATGCACAGTTCAATATCACTCAGCTTTATAAAAGAAGGAAATACTATGCAAATCAAAACAACTCTGAGATACCATCTTACACCTGTCAGAATGGCTAAGATTAAAAACACTGAAGACAGTTTTTGTTGGAGAGGATGTAGAGCAAGGGGAATTCCAGCCACTCTGGAAATCAGTATGGTAGTTTCTCAGAAAATTGAGAACAAGTCTTCCTAAAGATCCAGCTATACCACTCTTGGGCATATACCCAAGGAATGCTGAATCTTACCACAAGGACACATGCTCAACTATGTTCATATCAGCATTATTTGTAATATCAAGAACCTGGAAACAACCTAGATGTCCCTCAACTGAAGAATAGATAAAGAGAATGTGGCACATATACACAATGGAGTACAGCTCAGCAGTAAAAAAAAAGCAATGACATCATGAAATTTGCCGGCAAATGGATGGAACTAGAAAATATCATCCTGAGTGAGGTAACCCAGAGTCAGAAGGACAAACATGGTATGTACTCACTCATAAAGAGATACTAGATGTGAGGGAAGGGAGGGCCAAACTGCAACCCACAGCTCCAGAGAGGTTAGCTAACAGGGAAAGACCCTAGGAGGGATACATGGATGGCCTAGTGAAGGAGAAGTGGATGAAATCTACATGAGAGGACTGGGAGTGTGGGGGGGGTATGGCAGAGGGTGAGGAATGGGGCATGAGAACATAGGGAAATGGGAGTGTTGAGCTGGAACAGGGACAGAGTGGGAGGGCAAGGAGGGAGATTCCATGACAGATGAGGACATCATGGGAATAAGAAGAGGCAGGGTGCCGGGGAGGCTCTCAGGAATGGAAAAGGATGACCCCACCTTGGTATGCTGGCAGTGGTCTAGAGGATGCCTGGACTAGTCTACTCTGGTCACCAGTCTAGTGGATATCCTAACCATCATCACAGAGCCTTTGTTCAGTGACTGATGGAGACAGACGCAGAGCCCCATGGCCAGGCAGCAGGCTGATCTCCAGGAATCCAATCAATGAGAGAGAAGTGGGATTCTGCAGGCAGGGGATGTGGAGATCATAATGGGAAGACGTGCAGAGATGACCGGCCATACTAGTAGAAGCCCATGAACTGTAGACTAGTGGCTGTGGAGCCCCCATGAGACTGGACTAGGCCCTCTGGATGTGGAAGACAGTTGTTTGGCTCAAACTGTTTGGGGGGAACCCAATCATGGGGCTTGGGATTCATCACTGGTACATGGGCAGGCTTTTGGGAGCCGAGTGACTGTGGTGTGACACCTTGGGCAGCCTTCGTGCAGTGGGAAGGGGCTTGGGCTTGCCTAGGATCAGTGTGCTGGGCTCTGCTGACTCCCCATGGGAGTCCTTGACTTTGGGGATGTGGGGATATGGGGTGACTCGGGATGGAGGGATGGAGGGTGGGAGGAGGGAGGAGGGGGGATCTGTGGGTGGTATGTGGAGTGAATAGAAAATTTCTTAATAAAGAAAAAGAGGGAAAAAGGGAAAAATAGAAAAATGTTTAAGAAGCAAAAAAAAAAAAAAAGAAGGAAATCCTGTCATGTGCACAACATAGGTCACTAGAGGACAATTTACATGAAGCCTTCCAGACATAGAGACAAGCATGTTGCTTGATCTCACTTACCTGCGGAATCTGAAGAGGCTGAACTTGGGGAAGTGGAGAGTAGAAAGGTAGTCACCAGGGACTGGTGCGGGCAGAGTCTGGAATTGTAGTTATTGATTTCCTTACTGGGACAAACTATCTGACAAAAGCTGACAGAAAGCAGTGTACATGTTGGCTGTCAGTTTGTGGGGACAATCCAGGAAGGGGGAGAAATTATGGCAGCCAGGACAGACAGCAATGGTCACATTGCCTCCTCAGTCAAGCAGAAAGAGATTGGATGCTGGCAGTGAGCTTGCTTTCTCCTGTTTGCTAGGCCAGAACCAGAGCTCATGAGATAGTGCAGGCCACATTCAGGGTTTGTTTCCCCTGGTCAGTTAAACCTTTTAAGAAAACCCCTCATAGTCACACATGGTATGTTTCTGTGCTAACTACAATGACGAAGTTGACAGTGAGTATTAAATATAGTAGGTATTAAGGAAGGATTGGTCAGGGAAAGAATGCAATACTTCAATTATAAAAATAACTTTCAAAGGGCTATTGTATAACATGAAGTCTACAGATCATTGCTAAGAGAATGGATTTTAAATGTTTTAACCACAAAATATATAGAGTATTAAATATTTTAATTAATTCTTTTTAATAATTCTAAATGCATACATAATTCAGAACATGGTGTACATGATAAATATATTCAATTTCTGCTTAATTAAAAATCAAACAAGACATATGAAGTTGTAAAAAGTAATTAAGATTAAAAATAAGCACTTTTTACAAGTTGAAGATTTTTAAAAACTCAAGGAAATCTTATTATACAATATCTTTGATCATATACTTCCCCGTTCCTAAACTCCTCCCAGCTCCTTCTAACCTCCCTCCCTACCCACCTTCATGTTTATATGTTCTCTCTTTATCCCTTCCTCTTTCCCAGTTTAAGAGCAAAAATTGAAAACAAAAAAATGAAATCAAAACAAACAAAAATCCAGTAAGACAAAAAAAAAAAAAAAACCGTACAAAACAAAGTCCATGTACACACACACACCACATGTCCCCGCCCCCACCCCCCACCCCCGCAAAAAAATGGAGTCTGTTTTGAGTTGGCAACTACTCCTGGGTATTAGCCTGCCCTTGTATATAGTTGACCTACCCAGGGATACTTCATCGGAGAAAACCGGTTTTCCCTTTCCCAACATTTATCAATTGCAAATAGCTTCTTGGTTCAGATTGAGATTGTGTGTCTACTACCCCATCTCTAGGTGAGTATTTTGTCTGGTTTGAACCTGTACAGATCTCATATGTGCTGTCACAGTCTCTATAAATTCAGGTGTGTTGGTCCTGTTGTGTCTGGATGATTATTTTCCATTGGAGTCATCTAAGACCTCTGGATCTTGCAATTTTTCTGCCTTCTCTTCCACATGGCTCCCTGAATTTGAAGGCAGGAGATTGTTTGAATAGTAGTAGATTTTTTTTTTTTTTAGTGCTCATGAGCTATCAGGTCTCAGGTTCATGACCACTTTAGCCGTGTGAGGTGTGGTTTCTGTCTCATGGAGTGAACCTTGTATCAAAGAGCAGGTGGTTACTCCTCTAAGATTTGTGTCACTATTGTAGCAATAGGCAGTTTGCTGCTGAAAGTCACAGGGTTTGTAGCCGGGTGGTATTGATGATTAGTACCTTTCTCCTC
>CABHPQ010167252.1:0-41399 GCA_902168405.1 Peromyscus aztecus | reverse complement strand
AACAACAACAACAAAAAACCAACACCAAACCAACCAACCAAACAAACAAAACAATACCAAACCTAAAACCCAAAACCCACCTGGATTCTGGAGATCAAAGTCAGGTCCTCACATCTGCAAGGCAAGTACTTCACCTACTGAGGCACCTCCCAGGTCCTTCCCGCTACTTTTCCTCATACTTTTATTTTTCCTGTGAAATTGTCTCTTTTTGATGGGACAGAGGAAGAGAGGGAGGAGAAAAACAACAACAACCACCACCAGGAAGGGGGATGGGACAGTGTCAGCTGTGCTCAAAGTTGACTTCTGCTTGCCCTTACTGCATATCTCTGTATATAGTTCACATATATATGGGGATGCTGTATGCTCTGGACTATGGGGACATCTCCATCTTGGAGAGAAGTTCCTTAATTCTTTCTTCCTTACATACTGCGTTTGTAGGTTCTTTTCTGGGTTTGCAACAGCAACAGTACTCATGTAGGCCTAACAGCATTCTGAGGTTAGTCCCAGAAGATTATAATGAAGCTGCAAAATTTCTATGGCCTAGTGACCTCTAAGCCAGTCATAACATCACAGTGTGACCCATTACTCATGTGTTTGTGGTAATGGTGGTGTAAACAGACCCACAGAGCTGTACCTTGCCTAGAAGTACTACAGACACCATTACTTAAGTAAATAATGCCTGATGATAGATGATTCTTACTGCTTTATCTATTTACTGTGTTGAATTTTTTATTCTAGAACACGTTGCTTCTACTTATGAAAAGGAGTTGACTGTAAGTCAGTTTGTTATATTATGCTGGCAGCACCCTCTTCTATCTTGTGTTTATTGTTCCCCTTGATTGCATCATTTTGTCTTGTGCTAGATTTAATTTCACGTTTTGTCCATTTTGGTCCTAGGAGCAATAGGCGGTTTCTTCCCACCCCCACAATGTGTGTGTGTGTGTGTGTGTGTGTGTGTGTGTGTGTGTGTGTGTGTGTGGTGTTATCCCACAGGCTGGGTGTGTAGTAGGCTACACCATCTAGGCCTGTGTAAATACACTTAACATTATCATCATACAACCACTCAGGTGTCCCCCTTTCTGCTCTTGAGCTAACGGCCACTGAAAGGTGAAAAACGGCACTCAGACTCCAGGGAGAGATGGTTTGGTTTGTCTTCTGACCTCCTTGGGGGTCACCAGAGAGCTTGAAGGCAGAGCCTCTGGCCAGTCCGACCCAAAAGGGAGGTGATGGGGGAAGATTCTTTTTCTGAAAGCAGATTCACACCTCCCCCTTCTCAAATTGGAACAGTCCTGGGAAAATGGGACAGGTGTCCCTAATCAAGACACAGGGCTGTTTATTCAACTCAGCAGAGCAGCCCTCAGGGACAGGAAATCTTGCTACAAAGAAAACTTAAATTTTCCAATCCAGAGGTAGTCCCTGCCAGTGGCAGGCCGCAAGACCAAGGAACCCTGCTGGCTGTCCTTGTCTAACAGGTGAATAGCTGGTCAAGTCAAAGTTCATTCTGGAGATCAGAGGCCCGAGGAAATTCTTTGTTTCTTTGCCTCTGCTACCTACTAAGTAAGCCATCTACGGGGTATGCCGGTGGGGGAAGGAGGTAAGGAAAGGCACCAGACGCTGCAGTTCCACAGAATCACTAGGTTTTGGCCACAGCCACAGAGCATCAGGAAGGAGCAAAGCGAGAAAGAGCAGACCAGAAGGGTTCAAACACTAGCCAGCCCAATCACTCCAGTCCTGGGCTAGGCCATCCACGGTGTCCCGCATTCACCCGTCACTTGGCCGCCAAATATCTCCAGGAGTTTTGCTTCCAAAGAGACCACCAGGCAAGGATTTGCCTGCCCTGGGAGTGCCTGTCCCGTACACTCCGAGGCTCCCTTTAGCGGTCCCGAAATTGACCTGAGGCCGATTTTGGTGCAATGCGAATTAGCTCCAGCAGCGGTGTCTGGAGGAGACTGCCGAGCTCTGGGAGCGCCGGCTTGGGCAAAGCTGGGACCGGGAGTCAACGCCCGCCGGCCGCTGGCTCCATCCAGGCCACCGCCCATTGCCTTGACAACCAGCTCCCACCCGCCCTCCCGCACAGCAGGCTTGGGCCACCGGCTCTTGGGCTTGCGAAGACGCCCCGCCCTGGGCGCCCGGATTCCGTGAGCCGCGCATCCCCACCTTGCCGGGAGCTTCCGAGCGCCACGCAGAGGCGCCCCCTCCTGCCCGAAGAGGGAAAGCCCGGGCGCCCCCAGCCTTGACTTCATAATAAAGCTCCCCAAAGGCTAGGGCTCCCCCGCGCGTTCCAGCGCCCTGCACCTGCCGGGTTCCCCTACCGGTCCTCGCTGGGGGACTCTGGGTGCGCGGACAGCCCAGGAGCGTGCGTGGCCCCGTGGTCAAGTGCAGCACCCCGGCGCCCAGGGCACGGCGCTCGTGGGGAGGGGAGCGGGACATCCCCGAAGGCCGCCTCGCGGGAGGCGGGGAGGCTGCCGGGTGCACGGGGAGGGCGGGGAGCCCGCGGGAGGAGGCGGGCTGGAGGAGTGGGGCGGGCGGCGGGGAGGGAGCAGGAGCCAGGCAAGAAAGTAGCAGAAAGTGAGGCTGGCAGGCGGCGGCAGAGGCAGGAAGTCTGTGCCGGAGAGCAGCAGAAATTAGAGCCAGGGAGGGACCGCGGCGGCAGCAGCCAAGGCGAAAGAGGAAACTGCCGAAGAGGAAGCTCTGCCGCAGCCCGAGTCTCCCTGCGCTCCGCATCCTCCGGCTCTGCATCCCCGCGCCCAGCATCCCCCTGCGCCCGCGCCGCGCCCCCGGCGCCCCTCCCCAGCGCACCCCCGGTCGCCCCACAGCGCTAGTCTGCCATGGCCCGGGAGAACGGCGAGAGCAGCTCTTCCTGGAAAAAGCAAGCGGAAGACATAAAGAAGATCTTCGAGTTCAAGGAGACCCTCGGAACGTAAGTGGGTGCTGGGGACCAGAGGGTGGAAGTGGCATCGGTGGCGGCAGCTTTGCATCGGCGGCTCCTGCTGCTGCCGCCGCCACCACCACCGCGGCAGAAATTGACTGGTCGCTGCGTGTCCTCATTGTCCCATGGTTCGCTCTTGCGGGGACCCTCCGCGAGTCCACCGCGTGGGTCTGCGCCCACGGGTGACACCTCTCCTGGGCGGGGGAGGGGAGCGCTGGGCGCGCAGAGAACAGCCCACGCGGGCGGGCGACTTTCCATTTCCCTTGCCACCACCGCCCTCCACCGATTTTCTCCCCACGCGTGAATGTGGGCTGAGTATGGTGGATCTCGTTGATCGCTGGCTGTGTGCACTTACCGTATGTATGGGCGCACTGGGTCGACGAAAGTGATCACGAGGGAATTAAGCTTTTGGTCCTGCCCTGACATCATATAATCCTATGGAATTGCCATATGCGCGTACTATGTGTAGGCAAGACTTTGGATGGCCTCAGGATGGTGAGAGGGAAGAATTTCGCAGTATTCAGAGTGACATGTGGGCAGAGCCTCAACTGAGTGTATATTTCACATAGGGTCAGCCGCATGCACTGAGATGCATGTCTGGGTGAGACGAGGGTTAAGTGAGTCTTTAGAGGCGGTTCTCTCCGCGGTTTCACGTAATGTAGTCTCATGCTTGATGAAAAAATCTCAAGAAAGCAGAAATAATCAAAAGTGTGTGTCATCAGTGCTCTGAACATGTGCCTCTCAGCACAGCTGCAGTTCTCTTCCTGCGCATGAGTTGGTTTTGTTTTGTTTTGAAGCGCCTCAGATAGGTACAAGGGCTGTGAAAGAATTCAGCGCTGCCAGATGAGTCTGAAGTTCAAGTTATTTTCTCCCCCTACTTGATCAGTTTCTGGTTTTGATCAGTGTCTGTTCATACAGATACAGTTACACACGGGCTGCCTGAAAGGAGCGTTTTGCTGGGGTTTAGGAGGTGTTGGTGATATGGAGAAAAGAGGGGGTGTTTCCCGGGCATATCTGTGTGGCTGGGTGCTTTTCTGTCTTTCCTTATGCCGTCTCAACCTTCCTATTTCTGCACTTGCTTTGCTTTTCCAGGACCCCATTTTTAAAATCTGCTCTAAGCTCAGAGTTCCACAGCTAAATATTGCTGATGATTTCCCTTCATGCCTCCCCTCCCCCGCCCCCACCTGCAGTGGGTCCCCCAGAGAGAAGTAGTAGGGTGACATTCTCAGCTGTGCTCCCAGATTCCTGGGGCCAGCCTGTGCAGTGTGCTGAGCTCTAGAACAGGGTCACCCTGCTGCTGCTGCTGCTGCTGCTGTGCACCAGGGAAGGCATCTCTGTGCACCTACTTTGCGTCTTTGTGGAAATAAAACAACGGGGCTCTTAGCTTTTCAGTAAAGAGGGTTAAGCTTTTAACTTTCCCAGTTACGAGGATACTTCTGGTCCCAACTTTTCAAAATTGTCGTTTAGGGTTGAGGTTGTGACTTTGAGATGCACAAGTTAACAGGCAAACAGAAATGTACCTTCTGCTTGTCCGTCAGGGACCTGGCACATGGTTGGAGATTGAGGAATACCCTCCTGTGTGAACAGATCCCCTGACACGTCTTTTACCTGCAGGAACCCATTGCCTGCAGCCTTCTCGTACAATCTCCCTTCACTGACTGTCCTCACTGGCAAAGCCAGGCGCCATGCCTACACCTCCGCAGTGGCCAGGCTGCTGAGAGGGAGCTGGCTTTGAGCAGATTGTACTGTGTAGCATGCTGCTTGGGTTCACTGGAGTGGTGTCCATTTCTGGGAAGGACAGAGCCTTGACTTCATGCTGACCTGAGCTCAGGCAGAACAGCTTCAGGGACTTGAGCTGTGCTCCTGTGAGCTGGTTCTTTCCTAGGGTCCCTTCTGTTTGAAAATAATTCTTTGCAAAGCAACTCTCTGGTGTAATGCTGACAGGGTACCTAGGTTGGTACTAGAAATACAATGATCAAGATTTAAGAAAAAAAAATTGAGTGACATAATAGTATTGACAATTATGGTGGCATTCTTAAAAGTATATTAAGCACTAGATATTTATTCTAAGTTTCTTGTGTGTATTAATCCATTTTAACTCACACACACAAAATTCATGACATAATTGTGTAGTGCTACCCATAATTTCCAGATGAAGAAACTGAGGCATGAAAGACCGTGAGCTAACGAGCTAGCTACTAAGTGATGGAGATAATGTTCAGAGGTAGGCAGAAGAGGTGCATGTGTGTGCACATGTGTGTTGGAGTGCAATGGAGGCCAGAGGTCGACACTGGATGTCCCCTTCCTTTGCCTACTGCCTTACCGTTTGAAGCGGGGTCTTACACTGGACTTGCGGCTTATCCATTTGGCTGGAGTAGCTGCCAATGAGCTTCAGGGATCCAGCTGCACTGGGATTACAGATGAGGGCGGCCATGCCCAGCTTTTATGTGGGTGATGGGAATGGAAATTCAGGTCCTCATGCTCCTGTGGCAGACCCTTTCCTTACTGAGACATCTTTCTATTTCAGAACAACTCTCCGTGATCCTCAATGCTGTTCAGCTACTTTATAGCCTAAAAATGATAGCTTAACCTGAGAATAGGGGATGTAGCTGAGTAGTAGAGTGTTTACCTACCATGTGTGAGGCCTGGGTTACATCCCAGGACTACAAATAATTATAAAAAAAGGTTTTCACATACGGAAAGTCACTTTTAATAAGGACACACATAAGAGACTATTATGAATAATCTCCTATCTAAATATGCAAGGATTTCAGAGTTCTTGGATCATCACCATTGTACCATCTCCCTGAACTTGCTAGAAGTGGTCCCAAGTTTAGGATGTCTGGCTCACCCTGAGCCAAGTCTAGTGACCTTGGCTTAAGTCTTACTATAGAAGTTACTTTCTGTCCTTTCGGTGTGGGTTTTACATCTGGATTTTTCTCTTATTTATAATGAAGTCCAGCAGGAATCAGTGGTGTAGACAACAATAATTGAATAATTGGAGTCTATGCCCAAAGATCCATGGAGCTCATGCAGTCATACTGTTCCCCACACTTTCACCAAACATCTTTAAGATCCTTAGGCAGGAAAGCCCTGCCAGAAACTGGTCAAAATGCTTTTGAAATAAAACATTGTAAAAAAGCAAACAGAACAAACCCAGAGGAGGATTCAGTAGCAGGCTTTGTAATCCTGTATTTGGCAGTCCAATCTGGTATCTCCCCATAGGCTATAAGGTCTAATGTTAGAAGGAGTGGGTCAAGGTCTTTCGTGAGTGTGCTTAGAGGGACCTTGCGGAGTAGGGGGCCCAGCGAGTGGTAACTGGATCAGGAGGGCTGAAGAGGAGATGGAGGGAGGGGAGAGGGGCAGGCTCCTGGATGGGTATGTCTAATGCACCTTCAAGTCAGGCCCCAGGAAATGCTATCAACCCCTATGCTTCATTTAGTCTCCTGCAAAGGGGGTTCCCAGAACCTAACTGTATCTCTGAGTGAGGTGGTGAGACTTAATTACTGTTTATTAATCAACAACATGTTTTCAGATCCCTGGCACACAGTGAGAGCAAATAAATGTTGTGTAACAGCAAATTAGGAATGGTAAACATTTCTGTTGGCGCGTTTGCTAGGCTGTTAGAGTCATCTCTGCTGGAGGGTTTTTGTGTGTGTGTGTGTGTGTGTGTGTGTGTGTGTGGTTTGTCTTCATTTATGTGCAGATGCATGCATATGTACACATCACATGTAGGTGTGTAGGGCAGAGAACAATCTTGGCTGTTTTTCCTCAGGCCACAACCGCTGGTTTTTTGTTTGTTTGTTTGTTTTTTTGGAGACAGTGTCTCCCACTGGCCTGACCTCACTAACAAGGATAGGTTGGCTGGTCAGCAGTCCTAGGAACCAGCCTGTGAACTGCTTCTGCTTTTCCAGCTGACTTTCAAGTGTATGCTGCCATGCCTAGCGTTTTATTTCTATTATTTTTAAAATTTTAAAAATGTGGGTTCTGGGGATTGAACTCAGGTACTCAGGTTTGCAAGGCAAACATTTTACTGACTGAGCTACCTCCCTAGCCACAGAGATATCCTTAAGCACCTTCTGAAAAAACAGAAACTTCACGTCCAGCATTCGGAGAAGGATATGGAAGGTTTTCAAATGCCCCGACAACTCAGTATTTTGTGGTTCACTTGTGTCTGGAAGGCATTTCTAATTGTTGTTCCTCGGTGTTTGCCTTGTGTGACTAGGTGCACCTATTTGGAGGGCCATTTTGTGTGTGTGTGTGTGTGTGTGTGTGTGTGTGTGTGTTCATGCAGGTGAGTGAGCACATGTGTTTTCATGCACATGGAGGCTAGAGGTCAACCTTGGACCCTGGTTTTTGAGACAGGGTTTTTCATTGGCCTGGGGTTCACCTATTCGCTAGCTTAGCTGGCCTGTCTCTACTTCCCCAGTGCTGGACTACGGAGCATAATGCCCAGCTTTTATGTGGGTGCTGGGGATCAAACTCAGGTCCTCGGGCTTGTACAGCAAGCATTGTAACCAACCAAGAAGTTTCCCCAACCCCATGGAGGGACATTTTTATGACCATTCAAGCAGAGGCTGGAACACTCCAGGCCAGCTGCTTTCCCGAGTAGAGGGGTGGCAATGGGTCTTGTTCATTACCCAAGTGCCTGCTGGGGCCGCTTTAGGAGGAGAATGAATGGATATTTCTTACCCGTCTCGTCCTTACACTGCTGAAATTGCTCAATAAATGCACCTGTTGAGGACAAAAGTAATTGATTTGTCTGCAACCCTAGATGGGAAATAGATTTGCCTCTTCTTTTGGTGGTGGTGGTGGGGTGTCCGTGTGTATAAAGAATGCAAAATGCCTTGGGGTAGTTTGCATATTTGCACTACTGGTTATCTGCGGATTCTGAGATCAGTCAGATATTTTAGAATTTTTTTAGAAGATCATTTGAGAGATTAGAAAGGGAAGGAGGGATGTGAAGCCTGGGTCTCTCTGGGAGGCTAACCCAGCTGCAGTTTTTTGTTAGCTTGGATTTCTCTGTTTGGAGGCATGATAAATATTCAGTTTATACATCTAAGATTACCCCTGGAATACCTGCTATGTGCTAGGCAAATTGAAAAGAGATGAAGAAGTCAAGCTGTGATGGTTCCAGTCCAGCTAAGGCTGGGAGGGAAGTGGGAGGGGAAGGGGAGGGGCTAAGGAAGTGATGGATGGGCTTGGTCCCTTTAGCTTGGGCTCCAGATTGGAGGGGCTTGAGCAGAGGAGTGATGCTTGGCTTTGCTGTGGTGAGTGCTAACTGTCAGGCTCAAGGGCAAAAGTGGAGAGACCAGCTAGGAACCTTCTCCTACTGCGCTCGGCGAGTGGAAACAGTGCTGCAGGATGGGGGAGCAGCCGTGGGAGGTTACACACTCTGGTGTTCCTATGCGTGAGCTTACTGGGGTCTGGGAAGTTGAACTGTGGGCTAGAGCTATTCCGCAGAGGAGCTAATGAATGGCTGGGTCTCCAGTCCCAATCTGTGGTGTCAGCTTGTCAACTGAGTGTGCAGTAATTTTGCTTGGTTGGTGTCAGGTGGACACTCACGCACTCTCGGGAGGATGCTAGGGTTAACTTGTTGAGCTTTCCTTTGCCTGGGTCTCCATAAATCCCTCTAATCTTTCCTTTCCCCAGATAAATCTCCTCAAATCCTATCCAATCTCTCTTCTCCCTCCTTCCTTCCTCTCCCCTCTCCAAAGGCTTAGGTAGTCGATCAGCGGGGAATTGTCATATTATTGGTCAACTTGCCTGAGGGTGTCAGGCTCCTGGACCTCATGTCTGAGTTCTTACAGCTCCGATTTCACAGGAGTCAGGAGGGAACCCAGAGCCCATTGGATTCACATTCCTTTAATTAATGAAGGAATTTCTAATCGGTGGCTAACACAAGCCTGGTGGCAGAGTCAGGCTGGCCAGGTTTCTTTTCTGACCCACTGTGGCCAATTCAGGGCTTATGTAGTTAAAACAGGAGGACACGTGGACTCTGGGAGGAATGCCAACATTTTTTTTTTCTCAGTCCATGTCGGTTATGCCCTTTTGACTTCCTGTGGTGCTAGAGAGCACTTCTTCATCTGGCTGGCTTTTCATTAGATTCTATAGGATTTTTAAAAAGAAGCTTTATTGTACAACGTATATACAATGCATACAGAGTTCATCCTTCGGCTCTAATCACACCAAGAATCACCTCCAAATGCATGCCACAGGTCAAGTTCATTCTGTGGCAGACCACATGGATTCCATGACTTCAGCTATCAGATCTCTGCTATGATGCCGTGTGTTTCACCAGGACTGAAGTTAATGAAGGGACACCCCCACCCCCACCCCATGTGTGTACCTGTCCACCTAGTTTAAGAGACAGAGCATCTCACTGGGTTGGAATTCACTAGGTAGGCTAGGTTGGCTGACCAGTGAGTCCAAGGACCTGCCTGGTTTCTGCTTCTCCAGCACTGGGATTACAAGTGTATGCTACCATACCTGGCTTTTTAATGTGGGTTCTGGGAACCCAACTCAGGTCTAACACTTTCCCAGCTGAGCTATCTCTGCAGCCCTACAGCCTCTGTTCTTGGTTGGCACTGAATCCTAGGGACAAGTATTTAAGATAGTTTATTTGCTGAGCCTGGGTAGGGGAGGCAATAAAAAATTAATAGAAAGTTCACATCAGCACAGCTGTTGGTAGCTCTGTGACACTAGGTGTTTTCTTAATTTTTCTGGGTCAAGGTGGAGATAGAAGGTACCACCTCCTGGGTTGTTTAGGGGTTCATTGACATCTAGACTGGAGCTGCTTTCGGCAGCTGGGCTGACTACCTAAGGTCCATCCAGGCCAGGACCAGCGGAGAAGAGCATGCTAGTGTCTGTTGGAAATTGATTTTTGGATGCTCTTGTGGCAAATATGGAGAATGTGTATTTAACCTTTCAGAAAATTAATTTGAGCAACCACAGACAAGCTCTCATTCAGCTGGGGCAGAGCACTCACTGATTGTTCTTCAAGGTACATTGAGCAGCAATGGACCTGGTTTAGAGGTTACATGGGAGTGAGTGCAAGTTCTGTCAGGCTCCACTGCTTCCTAGCTGTGTGGATTTTGGTCTTACCTGACCATTCTGAGCCCTGTGGCTTCCTCCAGAAAACCAGGTACTAAGAGGACCTAACATGAAGGTAGGGATGAAGATGGACTGGAGAGTGCTCGGGAACCACCAAGAACAGTATGTGAGTTCAGGCTCAGTGACGCCAGCTGGTCCATTAGTCTCTGCTCCACAGACGCTATTGGCGCAGATTTGGAGACGGCACTGGACCATTCACAGTTGTTGCCAGCAGGAGGTGATTAAACCATATAGTGCTATCATTAACCAAAAGACTCAGCCTGAAAGCATTCTCCAGGCCAGCTCGTAAGCTGGAGTGACCTAGTTTGCTACATCCTTTCCTCTGGCTGGCTAACCAGATTTGCCACTCTCTTCCTGTTTCCTGGGCTGAGTTTGAAAACTCAGTCTGCACCAGCTGGTGGAAGAGTCTTCTTCTCGAAGATGCCCAATGGTCTTCATGCTGCTGTGGCTCTTCTTCTGCTGTTCCTTTAGGCCAGCTGTTTGCTTCCGCCTTGTTTCTTACTGCAAGTGACACATACGTGCCTGTGCACACAGATATTGAACACTCTTTTTTATTTTTTGCAGTGCTGCAAATGGAACCCAAGGTCTTATGCATGCTTGTCAACTCCTCTACCACTGAGCTGTATCCCCAGCTCTGAGAATAGTATTTTAATTGGAGGACCGAAGTCACTTACTTAAAATGTCATTTTATCACGGAGTTGTGTAGTTTACAATGTTTGGGGCTGGGGACATAGCTCAGTTGGGAATACCTTAGCTTAACCTCTAGAACCCACCAAAAATGTCTGGATGTGAAGGCATGTGTACGTAAATCCTGTACTGGGAAGGCACAGACAACTGGGAGGCCCAGACAGATGCATTCCTGGGGCATGCTGGTGTGCTGGGCCAGCTTACTTGATGATTTCCAGGCCAATGAGAGGATAGCACCTGAGGAATGATGCCTGAGGATATCTTTTGGCCTCAACAACATGCTCATACGTGTTCACATCCACCTACATACACATGTGCACCTGCACACACACACACACACACACACACACACACACACATTCATGTGCAGGTGTGCCCAGTATCTTACTTCTCCTGCTGATGTGAGAAACTATCCTGACAAAAGCAACGTGATGGAGAAAGGGTCCATTTCACCCTTTGGTTCAGTGGGACAGTGGATGATGGCGGGGGAGTCAGGCATCAGGCACTTGAAGCAGCTGTTCCCAGTCACATCCACAAGCAGGAAGCAGGGAACAATAAATGCATGCCGCTACTCAGTTCCTTTTCTCCATTTATGAAGTCCAGGGGATGGCGCTGCTCATAGTAGGCAGGTCTTCCCACCCCAATTAGTGCAGTCAAGGTAATCCCCGAGAGGCCAGGTGACTTTAGATTCTGTCATGGTGGCAGTTAACATGACATCACACACAGGCACAAACAGAAGCTCTGGCATTGCTAGGCCTTGCACATGATAGGCAAGGCAAGTGTTCTGCCACTGAGCTAGACCCCAGGTCGTTGTATAGTTTAAGATACCTATGTACTGCATTTATTTTAGTGTGTTTTGTGCTGGCACCACATAAGCACAGGGAAGAATTTGTTATAAGCCGTCCTTGTTGGCGTTTTGAGATGGGAAGTGGGAGACGATCTCAACAGCTCCGAATTTCTCAGGCTCTAACGCACTGGAGCTGAGTTCCAAACTGGACGTTGTCCCTGTTATTGCAGCCTTTGTTTGTATCAGTGTCCTGTGTCATGGTCTGCTGGGAACTCAACTTTTCCTGCGCTGCCTGTTGAGAGGATGTCTCTCTGTCTTTCATGAGCATACCTCAGATCATTGGAACCAGTTTTGCAATGAGTTGGATTTAGTGTTACAGATGGAGTCCCGAAAGCATCATATTAAATAAAGCCTTGGGCAGCCCCTGCAAGAGGAAGTTACTGGTTAATGAGTCCCTTGTTATAGACCACATTAACAGGTACAAAACACCAAGAACCATGAGTCTGTTTTAAGATTTCATTCTAAGCTTTCAGGGTTGTTTTCTGAGGCAAATTTCCTCTAGGGAGTGAAATCTTACATGGTAATTGGGGTCCTGCTCAGGCCGAGAGAGCCCCAGAGACCATAAGATGAATACAAGGGACTTGGTGTTTAGTAAAGGTGAAAAAAGTGTTGTCTTTGTGTGGCGCCTTTGGCCCCTTTTACAACTATGATGTAATAACAAGACTTCACATTTGTTTCCTGCTCTTTTTGTTTCAACAATTGTGGTTAAATGTGTAACTTTAAACTATTGTAGCCATTGCTAACTGTATAGTCCACATTTAGAACATCCGTGTTGGGTAACCGCCACCACCACCCATCTATAGAAGTTTTTACTTTTCCCAAATTGAACCTTTGTACTCATTAACTAATACCTTCTTCTTCCTCTTTCTCTTCCCCAGGCCACTAACAGTCACTATTGCACTTTCTGTCTCTCTGGTTTTGACTTCTTTAGGATGCTTTATATAAGTGGCCTTTTGGCCTTGTGTGTTTAAACTCATTTTACCTACAATGTCTTCAGGTTTTCCTAAGCTGTAGCAGGCAGTGGGACTCTCAAACTTGTAAAGTGTTCATGTTTCACTGTATGAATATACTGCATTTTTGCCTATTTATTCATCATTAGGCCTAAACTGTTCCTACTTCTTGGCAACTGTGAATAATGCTTCTCTCAACCTGGATATGCAAATCTCTCCTCAAGACCATGTTTTCAATTCTTTTGGGCACATATACAGAAGTGCCAGTGCTGATCATATGATAGGTCCATGCTTCACACACACACACACACACACACACACACACACACACACACACACACACACATTTTAGAGGGGAGGTTCTTATTTAGCTCAGGCTGGCCTTGATGTCTCTAGGCAGCCAAGGATGACCTTGAACTCCCGATTCTCTTTCTTTCATCTCCCAAATGCTAGTATTACAGGTGTGAACCACCATGCCTAGATTCCATGCTTCAGTGTTGGTGGTTGAACATGGGGTCTCATGCGTGGGAGATATGAGATAAGCACCATGCTTAATTTTAATTGAATTAATTATTTTAGTGTGCATTGCATGGACATGGAACATGCACATGTGTGTGCACATACTCACCCATACATGTGCCTGAAGAGGCTGTAGCAGGATGTTGGGTGTCTTCCTGTCACTCTCAGTTTTGTCGCCTTGAGACAGGATTTCTCACTGAACAGGAAATTCACTATTGTTTTTGACTAGTCTGGCTGGCCAGTGAGCTCTCTGGATCTGCCTGTCTCTGTCCCCAAGTACTGATGTTACAACTCTGCCCAGCCATGGCTGGCTTTTCATGTGAATGCCAGGGATTCAAACTCAGGTCCTCATTTTTGCAGAGTAATCCTTCTCACCTGTTGAGCTGTCTCCCGGCACCCCATGATTCTGTTTTGAGGTACTGCCATACAGTTTTCTATGTTTTACAGTGTGCAAAGTAGTTGTTATAGCTCTGGTTCCTTCTGATTCTTCAAATAGCTTCAGAGCAAATGAACTATAGTGATCACCTTTTTACAGATAAGAAAACCAGGAGTCATAGGGGTTGAATGACTCAGGTTAAAATGCTGTTGAGTGGAGATGAGGCTTCTGGCTCCTGATTCTGAGTTTTTCTTCCCATTTCATGATGCTAACAAAGCTCCTTGCTCGAGTTGGTAACATAGAAGAGGTGCTGATCATAAAGAAGGAGACCAAACCAGCACTCTTTGATGAATGCTTGTGGCAGAACAGCAGTGTGTCACAACTGCTGGTAGGGAGGGATTGCTGATTTTAGCCCTTGCCAAGACACTCCCATCTGGGTCCATTTCATGCCACTCATGGTTTAGTAACCCACTTGCAAGACTCCTGAGCAAAGTTCTCCTTGGACAAATACCATGGGGATGTAGAGGGCAGGAACCAGACTTTTCTGCTTAGTTCTCTCAGTCAGGAACCAAAATCTTGAGCTTCCATCTGTGTGACTTGATTGCTTTGATACATGTGAATCATATGCTCACATTACTGACATTTTATAAGTCCCAAATGAGCCAAGCCAGGTGTGAGGCAGAGTATACAGGGAGACCTATGTCACCCAGAAGGCGTTACTCTATTATAAAGATTATAGCTTTGTGAATGAGCTTTTCCCAGGTGTGTTAGCAATATGCTCACCTTTGAGAAGGTAGCTATTATCTTTTGGGCAGGTCTTCCATAGAAATTGGTCATATAGTGACCTTGAATCTGCTCCCAAAGTTTCTTAGTATATTTCATCTGGCCCTACCTAGGTGATTATTATTATTATTATTATCATTAATTATTATTATTTTCAGTCTCAGATTTTAAGTGATTGACACCTTAAGAGAGACTTTGAAAAAGAAATTATGAAAACAAATATTATCTAGTGAGAGAATTTGAAAATCATGGAAGGGTATTGTCTTGGTCCATTTTCTGTAGCTGTAGCAGGAAACTATAGAGTAGGTAGTTTATAAAGAAAAGAGGTTTACTTGACTCCCAACTCTGGAGCTCCAAGAGCATGGCTAATGCATGTGATTGGTATCTGGTGGGCTTAATTTTCAGGAAGGAGACCTTCCAGAAAGTCTCCAAGTAGCACAGGTCATTTTATACATACATACATGTGTGTGTATATATAATATATATACACACATATATATAATACACACACACACACACACACACACACACACACACACACACACACAGGGGTTGTTGTTTTAGAAAGCCACTATTGAAATTATGGAAGACCCACTCCCATGGTCTTACTCCATCCTGATGACTTCCCACAGGCCCCCCACACACCCCACCTCCAAATGCTGTTAGTGGATGGCTTTGTGCATTCAATCTCTGCATGTGAGTTCTGGGGACACACCTAACAGCAGGTATAAAGAAGTAACTGCATGGCTGGATGAACCCTGGGCACTCAGTTCCTCAAGGGGATGGGTGCCCCAGAGGTCGCTAATGGAGGTAGCCTCTTGGTTGGGGTAGGATGGTGACTATTTACTGATTGGTGATACTTTGGTATTTTGTCACTCTACCAGCAGCTGTGGTTGGGCCACTATGCATGGGTTTGCTATTGGCTCTGGATGTGGTAGCGGCAGTCTTGGTTAAATGCCATGGGTGACTGGCTGTGTGAAGTGTATCAGTGTTCTGTGCCAGCTTGGTGGTTGTGGTGATAGTATTCCTTGACTTACTGTCATGGTCACCTCTTCTGCCCTTATCACCACTTCTAAACATGTCCCCAGCCTCAGCAGTGTGACGGAACCTGGTGCCAAGATGAGATCCTGCTTAACTGGCTTGTAGAGAGCTAATAATACACCTGAGAAAAAGGAGATAAACAATAGTCATGTCCAAGTGTGGCTGACTGTCCCTGATAGGGCAAGATATGGGAACGTGGCTTCTCAGTTGCTTCCTGACAGATGACACAAAGTAAATACCATTCCATACACAGCCCTTTCTTCTGACAAAGTGCAAATACCTCATACCTTTAAGTCAACTTCTTAGCTACATTTTTCCCCCTTTGAGATAGCGTTTTATGTAGCTCAGGGTGGCCCCAAATTTGCTATGTAGCCATAGATAACTCTCAACTTCTGATCTTCCTGTATCCACCTTCCAAGTGCTGGGATTTACGTGGCATGGAAGACTGAAGTCAGTGTCCTATGCTTGCTAGGCCGGTGCTATAGCCCCAGCCACTCTAGTTTGGATCTTAGATGTCTACCAAACACTCCTGTGCTAAAGGCTTGTTCCTGTCTTGATACTGTTGGAAGGTGATGGAACTTCCAAAAGTTGGGTCCCAATGAGAGGTCTTTGGAAGTGGATGACGATACTCCAGGTTCTGCCTCTCTTTCCCTCTTGGGTCCTGGCCACCAGGTGAGCATCTGCTCCACCGTGATTTTGCTGTTTTACAACAGGTCCAAGAGTAATGAGGCTATCAATCCATCACTGCCCAAACTATGAGCCCAAGGAGAACCTCTTCTCTTGGTCTCTGGTGTTTGTTACGGTGACAGAGGTCACTGATACATTCCCTTCAGAAGATTTTCAGAATCATTCCATCTTCCAATTAGATGATGGTGACTTTCTTATTGCAAGGAGAGCAGGAAGCCAAGCAGTCTTCTTACACAGTCTGTGAAACCAGGAGCTTTGAGATGAAGTGACCTGTCCAAGGCCTCATGTTGAAGCCAGGCAGTATTCAGGCCACGAGTTCTTGGCTGAGATTTTCCCTACCATGTCACGCAGGTGTAGACAGTGGACGTTGGGAAGTACCAGCCCCAGCTCTGAGGCAGCCATGGTTCCTAGAGGACATGCTGCATTGTGGGCTTTGCCTGCCTTGGTCATTGTTTTCACACATGCCTGTGGCCTTGGGATTCACTTTGCAGGTGTGAATTATTCTGAGGATGTGCTGGGCTGCTGAAAAATGCAGAGAGCGGTCAGTACTTTCGTTTCTCAGCCTTGTTTTCTCCCGCTGTGCTGTGTTGTGGATCACAGGCCATGTGTCTGCGAGCCAGTGAGGCAGTTGGAACCAAGGGCAGCATATATTGGGTCCCTATACTCCTGTGCTGAGGTGGGTAAACATGTCCCCGTGTCCTCAGGGAGCAGGTCTTACCCAGGGACAGAACTTAGCTCAGCTGGAATACCAGTGTGCTTAGTAAATGCTTAAAGGATTGTTGGGGAAATGAATGATGAATGGAAGAAAAGCAACATTGCCTTTGATTAGATCAATGACATTCCAGTTCCAGTAGTGCCACTTAGAGCCATGAGGCCTTGACTGAGTTATATCAACCAAGTTGCTTTTTACATTAATTTTTAATTTTTTTGTCTTAAAATTTTTATTACGTGTGTGTGTGTGTGTGTGTGTGTGTGTGTGTGTAGGCACATACATGTCACTGTGTGGAGGTCAGAGGACAACTTAGGAGCGGCTTATCTCCTTCCATGTTGTGGGTCACAGAGTTTGAACTCAGGCTGCCAGGCTTGGCAGCGGGCCCCTTTACCCACCGAGCTATTTCCCTGCCCTCCACTCCTCGGCCTTTTCTGAGACAAGATCTCTTGTAGCTCAGGGTGACCTTGAACTCTTGATCTTCCTCTGTCTCCCTAAGACTGGGTTTAAAGGCATGGACCACCATGCCCAGCTGAAGATCACAGTTTATCTTTCCAGCTTATGGTGAGGATCTTATCATAAACAATTTTGGGGGGATGTTTTATATGCTCCATATTATGGGTGCAAAACGAAGGGCACAAACGAGTTTTAGGCAGGTGGATGCTAGACTCCATCATGTGATTACTTTCAGTGGAAAGACTTTGATCTGGTGCCTTCAGAAATACCGGCGGAAATTCATTCCTGGGACCTACACTATGTTTTCAAGAATAAGAAAGTAAGGGTTAAAGAGCTATTGGTTATTTTCCTTGTTCCTGCCACAAAATACCACAAAATACAGAAGCAACTTAGGGGAGCGAGGGTTGTTTTAGCTTCTATTCTGTCATGATGTGGGGAAGCCGTGGCAGCAGATACATAAGGAAGCAGAGAGGGAGGGAGAGGGAGAGGGAGAGGGAGAGGGAGAGGGAGAGGGAGAGGGAGAGGGAGGGAGAGAGCTCTTGCTTTCCTTTTTCATGCAGTCCAAGTCCCCAGTCCATGGAATGGTGCCATGCACACTTGGGGTGTGTCTTCCCACCCCTCTTAACCCAGTCTGGGCAGATGTCTCACAGACATGCCTAAGAGGTTTGTCTCTAGTTGATTCTCCATCCTATTGAGTTGACAACCAATGTTAATTATCACAGTAGCCTTCTAGAGATCATTGTAAAAGAGTTTGTTTCATTGGGATGAGCTTAGAGAAAGATAAAGATATTGAAATATCACGAGGGGTTGGACTGGAATTAGGGGGTGATGGTCATGTGGATTATGGCAAGGAGGAGGCTGGGTCGTCATGATGGAAGCATTCAGTCACTCACTGAGTCATCAGTTTTTGAGGGCCTCTGGGGTGAGTAATGCTGGGAGACTCTCGCGTGTTACCCCCGTGGCCTGTGATGGCTGGACTCTGTCATCACAATGGCCCATGACGAAGCCACATGAAGAATACGTTGGGTCCCAGTTGAGCGCATCAGTCTTACGACCGCCCTCGGTTGCTCATGTAGTTCAGGTGAAAGAAAGGCCACAATGGCCCTCTGGTCCCTTCGCTTGAGTTCTGTGGCTACATGCAGTATCCTGTGGTCTTTACCACTCATGTTCCTTCATACCGTCGAGGACCAGTTGTCATGCATGTGCGTGTGTGTGTTCATATGTGTTGTACACGTTTGCATGTATGTCGAGGTCAAATTCTAGGTGTTATGCCTTAGAAGCTGGCCACCTAGGTAGTTTTTGTTGTTGTTTGCTTGTTTTGAGGCAGGGTCTCCTATTGGCCTAGAGTTGGCCAGATAGGCTAGGCTAGGAATGCTCCTGTCTCCACCTCCCGAGGTTACCATGTGTACCACCATGCCCAGTTTTTTCGGTTTTTTCTGTGTGTGTTTTTGGGGGTTGAGCTCAGACCCCCCTGCTTGCAGGGTGATCACTTTCAATTGAATCCACAAACTGACTTTTTTCCTTCCCTGCTTTTTCCCCCCGCCCTCCCTCCCTGTAACCGAACCCAGGGCCTCGTGCGTGCGTGCGTTCCTGTCAGATGCTCCGACCCTGAGCTCTGGGTCCCCAGCAGTTGCTCCGTTCCTTCGTGCATTTGTTCTCTGGTGCCACCCGAAGCCCTGTGCACGCAGAGACGTGTTCTCACACTCCCTGCCTCTGTGTTTTCCCCGACTACCCAGCACACTGAGTACTGCAGAGTTTGGGTCACCTTAAAAAAAAAAAAAAAAAGTCCTAAGCAGTGCAAGCGCCTCTGCGGTCACCGAGGGAGCCTGCTTTCCCAAATGTTTTCATTAGCGATAAGCCCTGGAGAATGTTCTCCCTCATATTTTCTCCCTCCGGATTTCTTCTTTAAATCATCACCATTTGCCATGTTTGGATTCCTCACCGTTCAGATTATCCAGCATGAAGCTTTAATCCATGGGCTTCGCTTTCCTTCCTCGCTAGTCTGTTTTCAGGCCCTTCGTCTGAAGGGGAGGAGGATGAATGGGAGGAGAGATAACTTTAGGATGTATAGCAGGACTTCTCTCAGCGCCATAGTGCGGAAGGTAAATGTGAATGGTGAATGGTTATGAACGGTTCCACCCTTCTGCTAATTGGGTAACCAAGGCTGGCTGTGTCTGTGGCATCCCTTGATTTTTCCTGTTGCTTTTCCTGCTTAGCCTTCTCCGATCCTTTCCAGGGTGGCTTCTTGCAGTCTTGAGATTATCCCTATCAAGAGTGTGTGTTTGGCCTTTTCTTTTTTGCACATATATATGCAGGTGTGTGTGCACATATACATTCATATATGTGTATATGTAACATGGAGGCCGAAGGTCAGCCTGGGTGTGGTTCCTCAGGAACTGTCCACCTTGTTTGTTGAGACAGTGTCTCTCACTGTGACCCGGGACTCTGAGATGAGGCTAGGCTAGTTGGCCAGTAAACTCCAGAATCCATCTGTCCCTGTCTCTCCAGTGTTAGGAGTACAAGCATGTGCCACCATCCCTTTAATGTGGGTTCTGGGGATCAAACTCAGGTCCTCCCCCTTGTGTAGCAATTGCTTTGATGACTGAGCTATCTCTACAGCCCTGGCTTTTTTGTTATGTATGTATGTATGTATGTATTTATTTTTCCCCTCATAAACTGAGCACTTTAACAATTTTATGATTGCATTTTTTTTCTTTTTGCCTGCCAGTTTACCTAAAGCCAGAAGATGATGCTTTGGTTTGCATTAATTTTCTTCAGAACAATGTGATGTCTGTCGAAAGAGAAACTTCCAGGCATTTACAGTTAGTACCTCCTGACTTTTTATCCCTCAAAACTTGACAGGCTCTTTGTCTCAATGTCCCAGATTCACTGACTCTGAGGTAAAAGTCCTTGTCCTCAGTACCTTGGCCGAGCTTTCTTAGTAAAAAGGAACCCCACAGTTCCCTTTAGCCAACATCTATTTTTTTGTGGTACCAGGTGTTCTGGAGAGGTCAAAGGACTGGTGTAGTGGGAAGGTGTGAGGATGGCATGGTAAAGAGCAGTGAGGCTTCCAGTATTTGAGTGTCATCTGGCCATGCTTCCCTGGACACGTGACTTTGTGACAGGTCATTTAATGAGTGTACCATGCTGCGGATTAAATCCTGACTGACAGATGAGGAGAACTGACTGGATAAGTCCCCGGGAAAGATTTGAACTTAGATCTGTCTAAAGAAATTTCTAGAAGGCTGTTCAGCTCACAGCACACTGAGATGGGGCTGTGCCTCTCCTCTAGGATGTGTCCTATAGACCCCCCCCCCCACTGGTTTGTTTTTGCAGGTCCCCTGGGGGACCTTCCAGGAGCTCTGTGTAGTCTTTGGTTCTGTTGCTGTGGCATGTTCAGAACTTTACCCTTCCTCTGGTCTTGTCCTGGAACCCCGACCTGGAAGATGGGTTCGTCTCAATCTGCAGTGGAGTGTGTGGGTCCGGAAACTGACCTGGTGTGTGCTTGTCAAAAAACCCTGTGTTGAGGAAAGAAATGGACTTAATAACCATTTCATGGGTCAAGAATACATTTTGTTACTGTTTTATTATTTCTATCCTGGCAAAATGAAGCAAGTCCTCTCTCTCTCTCTCTCTCTCTCTCTCTCTCTCTCTCCCTCTCCCTCCCTCTCTTTCCCTCCCTCCCTCCCTCCCTCCCTTCCCTCTCTCTGTGTGCATGCAGGTAAATGTGTGTATGTACACAGGCTGTGTAAACTGGAGAAGAGCCGTAGCTGCTGTTCCTTGCTGCTTTCCATCTTTGTATTTTGGGACAAGGTTCTCAAACTTTTTTGTATTTTGAGTTCATTGGCTTGGGACTCATCTAGCAGGCTGGCTATCTACCCAGTGCCATCTACCCAGCCATGTGCACCTCCAGGGCTGGCAGTTTTGTGTGGGTTCTGGGAATTGAAGTCAGGCCTTCTTGCATATAAGACAAGCGCTGTACTGACTGAGTTATCTTCCAGGCAAAGAAAGTAATTTGTAACACATCCAGAGAACGGAGATTTAGAGCTAATTTGCACACCAACAATGGCAACGGTGGCCATAACAAAATCCTACATAAAACCCAACTGCAGCCTTTTCTTAGGATTCTAACAAGCAAAGTACAGTGGTCGCCGGAACGGGGCACATGCATGCCATCTACAGCTTAGGTGTCCATCAACGAAGGGCCACAGGAAATTCAGTCATATATCCAGAAATGCAGAGAAGTCTGGTTAGTTTTCTCAAATGGCTAAACATGTACAGGACCACCATGTCGGTCACTGTTCCCCCTGCCTTTTTTTTTCTTTGAGATAGGGTTTCTCTGTGTGGTCTTGGCTGTCCTGGAACTCTGTAGCTCAGGCTGGCCCTGAACTCCCAGAGATCTGCCTTCCTCTGCTTCCTGAGTGCTGGGATTAAAGGCGTGTGCCACCACTGCCTGGCCAGTCCCTGTCCTTTTTGTATGACCCAGTATTGAGCTGTCCACTTATCTCAACTATGACAGATAAATTTTAAAAATTAACTTATTCTTTGACAATTTCCTACATGTATTTAATAATTCTGCTTATACTTGTCCCATCTCCCCATCCCTTTACCCTTACCAACTCACCCCTCCTCCCACCAAGTGTCCACTCCATTTTCATGTCCTTTTTTTTGTGTGTGACCTGCTAGACTTAATGAGAGTTGCTCACGTGGGCGTGGTATGGAGTTAGCCATGGGAGCATGAGTAAATAAGTCACCAGTGGCTACGCTACTTCCTGTCTTTCAACAGCCCTTGACTGTCATGAGCTCTCTTGAGTGGGTCTGCGCCCTGGGAGCCCTTTCCCCATCCATGATTAAACACTTAGTGGTTCTGGCTTGTGTTTGTCTTTTTGCAGCAGCCACAGATGCTCTGACTTCATGAATGCCACGATCATGCCATCAGCCTAGGGCAGTGTTTTATGGCCCCATCCTTATTTCCTGGCTCATACATTCTTTCCGCCTTCTTTTCCACAGTGTTCACTGAACCTTGAAGAGGGTGATATGGGCATCCGGTCTAAGGCTAAGCACTCACAAGTCATGTGTTCTCAACACATTGCCCAGCATGAATCTCTGTGTTCACCAGCATTCAGTGCAGAGAGAGGCTTCTATGACCAGCCTGAGGGAAGTACACTAGTTTATGGGTATAAACATAAATATCTAGGAGGCTAGGACAGATATGTTTTGTTGCCAGGCACATTACCCTCACATAAGGTATTTTATTTTATTCAATTTCCAAAATTCTTACTCTAAAGTCGTTTTTTTTCTTTTCTTATCACAATGTATTATAAATGTTACTCAAAATGTTATTAAATCCGGTGACTTTTTCTCAGGGCTCCTTAACTTTGAAGAATCATCATTATTATTGTGTATAAATGACTCATCATATATTATGTACCTCAAGCAGTTTTTTTTTTATATTCTCAATAATTGGAAAGCACCAGGAGAAAAGCAATAGGAAGATTAAAAATGTGGAGCATTCACTCTGTTAAAGAACCGGCAGCTTGATTGGCGGATACTCACTGTTTCTGTTTAGGATATGTTTTGAAATCTGTTTCTCTAATGATTTGTGTGGAAGGTGACCTTTTCCTGTTGTCACAGGAACTTCTTAGCAATAAGAAGCAGTTAAAACTGTATCTGATGTTGAGTTAACATCCAGAGGTTTCAGAAGCCAAGCTGTTTAATGTTCCGGTTTGATTCTAATTTTGCCTGCACTTCATCCTGAGCATGCTTCCAACAGGAGCACCTGAGCTCACAGGTGCCCGCGCCTTAGTCTTCTGGAGTCCATTGTGACCTCTGAGGTTCTGGACGTATCTCCCTCTGGGGCAAGTTTCAGAGCTATTCCACCTACTCAAGTGCACAGGCCCACGTGCGAAGGGCTTTATGCTACATTTAGTGTCTTAAATACTCTTTCCAACTTGAAATTCTTTGTGTGTGTGTGGGCTGTGAACATTTGTGTGTGTATGTGTGTGCACTTGTGTGTGTGTGTGTGTGTGTGTGTACACTTGTGCATTTATGTGCATGTAGAGGTCAGAGGCCAACACAGGGTGTCTTCCTTGATTGTCATTTTTTTAAGACAATGTCTTTTGCTAAGCCTGAACTTCCTTGATCATCAAGACTCCCTGGCCAGTGAGTCCCAGGGATCTTCCCCTGTCTACCTTCCCAGTGCATGAATCACTGTGCCCAGCTTTTTATTGACTGCTAGGGATTAGAACTCATGTACTCACGATTCCTTATCTGGCAGATGCTTTACCAAATAGGCCATCTCTCCAGCCCTTCCAACTTTAAATTCTTAGTATAATCTTGATTCCGAGTCCCCCTCTTGTGTTTTGCATTGTACTTCCCCAACAGTGAAGTGTAGGGCCTCATTGCAGAGAGTGTGGGAATAGGGGTGTGAGTGACAGATGTGTCAGCATCTGGCTGAGGCAGCTTGCAGTGAAGACGAGATGGGGAGCCCAGTAAAGAGGTGTCAGAGGACTGGGGACATGGCTTGTTCAACAAAGGACTTGTTGTGCAAGTGTGAGGACTTGAGTTCAAGTCCCAGCACTCACATTTGAAAAACAAACAAACAAACAAACAAACAAACAAACAAACACTGGTTGTGTGGCATGGGCTTTTAATCCCAGCACCAGGATGATTTTGGAAACAGGTGGCTGGCTAGCCTAGGTAGGTTGGCAAACTACAGGCCAATGAGTGACTCTGTCTCAAAAGAACAATGGGGATAGCTTCTGAGGAATGACACTATAGAGGTTGACTTCTGGCCTCCATACACATGAGCTGACATATGTGTACACATCTGCATACACATGCATACCTTCCCACAAGAACATGTTTATGCATACATTTACACACACACACACACTCACACACAACTGCATTTGGCATTTGGTGAGCATCTAGGTAGAGCTCTTTTATTTGTTCAGGTCTGAATCCAGCAGAGCAGTGAGTGAGTCCTTTTTCAGCCGCCAATGAAGGGAATCGATGATTTTAAATGGCAGAGTGGAGGTTTCTAGTGCTTCAAGGAACCTGTCACACACAGCTTAGTTTATAGAACAATTATGTAGTTTGACAACAGAAAGGAGGCCAAAGAAAGTCCTTTTATGAAGCAGATGACATCATGTCACTTCTGCTTTTCATGTGATTGTTGTCCTTATAAACCAGAGTGACGTTCTGGGGAGAGGGGCAGATGCTGCCCGGTCAGTATATGCTTAAGAACGTTTCTGAACTCATTTAAGGCTCATAGGCTTGGTACTGATAAAATTAGCCAGCTGGTCACTTCTCTGTCTCTTTGGGGTTAGCATGAATAGTTTGAGGTTCAGATGAGAACAGAAGGGCTTTCCTGTAGCCAAGGCATTTCATAAACCTCTTCCGTTTTGATTTAGTTGAAAGCCTTCATTCCCCTTTAGACTTGGAAATAAAAATGGAGAGGGAAGTGAAAAGAAGGACCGGGCTGTGCCTTGACAATAATAGCAAACGAAGTCATTTGTGTATACACTGAGCTCTGACAATAGGCCTGTACCTTATAAAGGCAAAGAATTAAGCAGCCCTCTTCCTAGTGTGGTCCCAGCAGGTTGGTTGGGTTGAGAATGGGAATCCCTCAAAGAGATATCTTGGGTACTGTTTCTTAAGAAACTGGAAGTTGGAAAAGCATCACCTGTCACTGTAGAGCCTGTAATGAATGGCGTTCCTCTGGCTCAGCCTCCCATGGTCCCTGCTTCACTTTGAGGGGACATAAGGGCATTTTGGAATTTCTAAGCTTGAGGATGTTCAATCTGGAGAGGGCCTGCAAACATCTTGTTCATTGGTCAGCTCGAGAGAGCAGAGGCCTAGAGACCTTCAATAAGGCCACACATGTGGGTGACAGATTGAGTTCAGAGTTCCCAGGGGACATTCCTTGGGATTTCAGATGCTAATCTTCTTTTGGCTGTGTGCATATATGTATATATATATCTGTTCAGGTGTGTGTGTGCGTGCGCCTGTATGAGAGTATTTGTAGGCCAGAGGTCAACCTCAGGTATTGTTCCTTAGGGGCAGTCCACCTTGTTTTTAGGCTTGGCTGGCTGGCCAGCTTCAGGGTTCTGTGTTTCTCCACCACCCCCGTACTAGGTTGCAAGCATGTGCTACCATACCCCACTTTTTACGTGGGTGCTGGTGGTTGAACTCAGATACAGCCAACCCTTTACTAACTGAGCCGCCTCGCCAGATGCTGAACTCGAGGAGCTAGGAACTCAGAGAGGGGCTCCTTTGTCAGAGTGAAATGGTTTCTGTCTTTCTTCCCTTCCAGTCTCCTGCTGTATTTGTAGCCCAGTCAGGGACGGAGTGTGGTGAACTGTCTCAAGCTGTTAGGAGAATGAAGTAAGCTAACAAGCACGGAGTTCTTAGCGTGACACCTGCTCCAGCTTTAGTACTTCACCCATGCCAACCTTTCCAGTCAGCAGCGTGACATGGCGTGGGCATTGTTTGATGTGCCTAATGATTGTGTTGTCATTGTTCTGGCTTTGTGTTCCAGAGGGCTGCTTTTCTTCCCGGAGACGGAACACAGGAGGAGCCCTTTATCTGCTCAATTAGCATGGTTTTTTTTTTTTTTTTTTTTTTTTTTTATTACTGCTTGGTAATTTTCAGTTGTTGATTAGTGGTCTCTGGTGGCTGACACGTGAGAGCCCTGTGTAGTATGTGTGTGTGTGTGTGTGTGCATCTGTCTTTGCACACAGTAGACATTTTATGCTGGCTTAATTTACATTGTCTGACTTCTCAGCTCAGAGAAACCCAGCACTGGGGACTTGCAGGAGGTGGCCGGGCTGTGATTACAGAATAAGTATCTGGGCCTAGCTCTTCTTGTAAGAACTTCTGTGAAGCAGACAAAGTCTGGGCCCCTGATTTTGCCTCTGCTTGCCAGGATGATGCTGACCCCGGTGAGGTACATTTAATCTTCGTGGCTGAGAAAATATGTTGTCTGAAACTCACTTGCAAGCCTTTCTAAGAAAACCACTTGTGCTTCTCGGAATGGATGGTGCAGGCAGAGTTCTCCAAAGGGAGGGTGTGGCATTGGGGAATGGCTCCAGTTTCTTCTGCAACTTCATCAGTTTCCTGTCTAGGTAATTAGATAATTTCAGATGTGCCAATTAGCTGGTGCCAGGAGCTTTCTCATTGGTAGAATGATAAATCTGGCAATGCCGACGATGGACTAGTTTTTAGGTTGTGGGTGTGGCCTTCTAGGTAGCTTGGGAGTTTAGAGTGAAACTTTGGGGATATAGCTTATGTGGTAGGTGCTTGGCTAGAATTCACCAGGCCCTGATCTTGATACCAATTACCATGTAAATTGGATGGTGAATGCCTTTAATCCAGGTAGAGGCAGAAGAATCAGTAGTTTAAGGCCAGCTTTGGCTACATAGACAATTGGAAGTCCTGTCTTGAAAAACCAAACCAAGCTAAACCAAACACATTTTATTTTTAAACAAGAAAACAACCTTGGTTTTTGAATTCCATCACCATATTTTGACAACTGGTGTTCTTCCACACCAATGGACACTCCCGTTCCTCACATCAGCTGAGTGTCACAAGTTTTTGTGGGGTTTTTTTTTGGAGGGGGGGTTTGAGACAGGGATTCTCTGTGTAGTTTTGGTGCCTGTCCTAGATCTCGCTCTGTAGACCAGGCTGGCCTCGACTCACAGAGATCCTCCTGGCTCTGCCTCCCTGCTGGGATTAAAGGCGTGCGCCACCGCTGCCCGGCTACACAGGTTGATTCTAATAGTAACTCCTTCTGGTTTTGTAGGACTACAGTGGCAGGCTCAGTCCAAAAAGACGGCCCCAACTTCTGGGCCAGTTCCAGACCCCAGGTTGTGATCTGTCTTGAGTGCATAGCTATAATCAGAAGATTTCTGTCGCCCTTTCCCCAGGTTGATAGTTTGCTGTTGTGACCATTGGAATTCTGGAAGTCCTTGCTCACATTTTTGGTCTATTGCGAAGGAGGCTGCATGGGGTGCTGGTAACCATGCAGATGGGCATTCAGGGGAGCAGGTGCTTTGGCTGAGGACAGAAATGTCCTGGATGCAGAAGCCTCAGTCACTGTGACTTTATGGGATACTATCTGGCAGTCACACAGATGTGTACACCAACCAGGAAACAACCTAAATCTCAGAGCCCATTATCCAGCCCCTCTCCCTTCCTTGAGCTTGGTGGGTAGGGCTTAGTGGCCCAACTCTCTCATTACCTGTGTGAGGGTTACCCCCTGCACCCACCACCATCCAGAAGCTATCCAAGTGCCCCTTCCTGCCCCCACCTTCTCATTAACACTTCCACCACTCCTGAGAGTCAGGGGATCTCTTCTGTCAGGAGCCAGGATTAAGACCACGTATTATGACAAAAGATGAACCTTTCACCTCTGTCTCAGAAGTTACAACAGGCTTAGGAGCCCTATACCAGGAATTAGGGACAGAAACCAAATACGTATTTTTCATTATACTACATGCTCAGTTGGCTTTTCCCCTGTGTTACCCCATTAAGGAAAATATTGCATAAGGTAATAGTTGGATTGTATTAATGGAAACCGTGCTTTAAAATGTATGCCAAATCTTTGGCTATATGTTCTTCCCAGGTTGCATTTAAATCTTGTAATAACAATCACGTGTGCTGAGGGGACTCAGAGAACAACTCCCTCTGAATCTGGCGTCTTGGCAGGCTGAAGAAGTGATGTAAAGGGAAAACTCTGGAATTCCTCTTCCCTGCCTTAAGTCTAGAATGCAACAAGGAACACAATTGCAGACCTCTCTGCCTCCAGCTCTACTCATCTATCTAAAGAAATGAAGGCCGGCTCATTCAAACTCCAAAGAATGTTGCCCCCAGAGTAGTCATCTCCAAGCCCCCAGGATCTACACCCACCCCTCTCCCCTCTCTGTGTAGCAAAGGGGGTGTATAAGTTGGTGTGTAATGTCAGCAGACAGATAATCACGCCTCTGAATTTCCCTTCTGTGTTGTGGTTTTTCTCTTCTTGCATGCTAATAAGTTTGTAAGCGTGTTCTCCTTTTATCCTTGTCAGTTTATCACGGTGAACCTGCAGAAGGTGGAGGAGAACTTTCCCTTGAATCCCTACATTGTAAACTCCTTATGGTACCCAGCATGTTTATTCACACTGGATTCCAAGCTACACGTGGATGAACCTGACACCCTTTCGGGTAGTTTACATGAGACTGTGCGTAGGAATCACTGGAGAAAGAAATGAAGTACAGTTCTCTGTGTACTGTGATATTTTCTGCCATATTAAAAAAGCAACAACTCCCTACTATTATTAAGAAAGGTTATTTTATTTTTTACAGGGCTGGGGCTAGGACCCAGCTTTGTGTATGTGAGTAAAGCTTGCTATCACAGAACTGTATACACAGGTTTGGGAAGAGTGTTAACTACAAGAGTTTAAAAACCAGAAACCTAAAAGGACTGGACCATTGCTGGAAGAATTTAGTTAAAACATGCTCCTGCTAATGCATCATTCTCTGTCACCTTCTGGGCTCCAGGCTTGTCATGAGTAATCTATAACCTTTGCTCTCCAAAACATCCCTTAAGGTACACAGCTAGTGATGAGGAGACCCGGGGTCCTATACCTCTTCTTTTATAGTCCAGCCATTTTTCTCTTTATCTTTCTAAATGTGCCCCAGTGAAGAAGGTGCTGCTTTCGTATAATGCACTTGGGGAATCAGCCTACACAATCCAGGTCCAGGATGCAGTTTTCTGTCTGAAGTGTTTCATTTGCCTAAATAATCAAATTAGGTAACCACCAAATCCCTCTTTGTTTTAGGGTTTACAAAGTTAGCTACAATTAGAATCTCTCTCTCTCTCTCTCTCTCTCTCTCTCTCTCTCTCTCTCCTTTTTTTGTTGTCATGAAGAGCCTTTTGTGGTAAAACTAATTTTGGTTAGTAACAGAATGAGAACTCACAGAACATCCAAGAAGGAAAAATGGATACAGAATTTCAGGACGTGCTCAGAATAAAGTCTTCCTTTCAGCAGTGAGTTGGACGGCTGGCTGGCAGTGTAGGAAGATGCCAGGTGAACTTTAACATGGTGCTCACCGCTTGGACATGTGAGCAGACGCTGATTCCACTAGGTACAGGCATGGATTTTATTAACTATGTCCATTTCAATTCTACCCAAACTTCAGCAACTGCTTGAATTTTTTTCAACATGTCATTTTTTTTTCCTTTCTGACAAGCATAACAAATGTTAAAGTTCTGTTAGAGAAATAAACATTGAGGAGGTTGTGCATTGGGAAATGAACATGCTTAGGATAGCTTATGAATGCACATACACTGAAATAGCCTTCTAAAAGCCTTTAAAATAAGTTGATTTGAGAATTCTGGCTTGGGTTCGATGGTGTACACCTTTAATCCTAGCACTGGGAGACAGAGGCAGGGGAATCTCTAAGTTGGAAGCCAGCCTGCTTCAGGCCAGGTAGGAATACAAGGTAAGACACTGTCTCTAAAAATAAATAAATAAACAAAAAATAAGTAAATAAGTAAAATCTGGAGGGGATGGCTCAGAGGTTAAGTACTTGTCAGGCAAGTCTGAGGGCTGGTGTTTGGATCTTCAAAATGTGAGTAACTGTCTGGTGATGTGATAATGGTTCTGCCTGTCATCCCAGCCTAGGGAGGGGATTCGCTCAGCAAACTGGCAAGCAAGACTAGCTGTATTGGTGAGCTCGGTGTTTGATTGAGTGCCCTTGCCTGAATGAACAAAGTGGGAAGAGCAAGAAATGATGATTCTAGACAACTTCAGGCCTTCATAGGTACACACACTTGTGTACACGCACCCAAACACATGTGCACCCATACGCATGTACATCTATATACATGCAAAAACAAAACAAAATACAAAACCCCCAAAAACCCAACGCATAGATCACACACTCACACAAAAAAAGAAAAACAATTATTTGTGGAACAAATCTCATTCTTCATGACAAAAGAATGAGTCTTTCCTCTAAGGTCAGGAATAAGACAAGAATGCCTGCTCTTGCCATTCAGTACTGTACAGAAGATTATAAATGATCTAGAATGTGTGTCCAGCAACCTTCTAGAAGGAAGATCACTATTCACCTTGACCTTCTTGGGTTAATTTCTGTATTCTTTAGACAGACATACTATTGTCTGCAGTTAAAATTCACAGCAGCGGGTGGGGAGATGGCCCAGCAGATAGGAATGCTTGCTGTAGAAGTTGCGGAAAAGTACCTAAGTAAAAAGTGTGGTCCTTGTGTGCCGTTCACCGCCTCCACTGTGAAGGTCAGAGGCAGGAGGATCACTGGGGTTTTCTGGCTGCCAGCCTAGCTCCAAGTTCCCATGTCTCAAGGGCATAAGGCAGAGGGTGATGGAGCAGGATAATGTGGAATGAAGATGCCAGGTCTGGTGGCGCATGCTTGTAATCCCAGTGGTGGGGAGGCCAAGACAAGATTCTTGGGTTCGCTTCCCAGCCAGGATAGACTGTTGAGTGAACTCCAGGCTAATGAGAGACATTGTGGAGGAGGAGGAGGGCAGCCTTCCTGAGGATGATACCAGAAACTGTCTTCTGGCTTCCACATATACCCATACACATGTTCACACGCACCCCCACCCCTCCACATGAGCATGCGAGACACGTACACATGAACTTTTGTAGGAAAAAGAAAGTGATCTTCTTCATCCTAGCTATGATAATTGGAGGTTGGAAACAACTCAGCAGGAGACTTATAAGCCATGGTGCAGCAATGTAATGGAATAACCGTCAGTGTTAAATTGTGAATAAGGATATAGATAATTGGTGATACTGCTTAGTGTGAAGAAGGATATATGAGATAAGACGATCCTAATTTTATGAAAGAACATTTGTCATATGTGTGGGAGAAGGCTGAAGGCATACACATTGACGACATTAACACTCCTTATCCTGAGGGGCTGACATGGTAGATGACTTCAATTTTCTCCTTCTTACCATACTGTACATTCTCAATTTTCTGGAATAATCAGGTATTAACCAAGATGATAACTTCATTCTCACTTATTTTATTCTATAATTATTACTAGTCTCAGGATAGTGACATTATCCATGCATTAACATGGGAGTCTCGATGCATATAAGCACACATTATTGTATACTTGCATATCTAATATCTAATAGCTCTCCCCTGCTTTGGGATGGGAGTCTTGCTCTATAGCTCAAGATGGCCTTGCACTTGTGATCCTCTTACCTCAAATCTCCCAGAATTTATCTGGGGTAAACAGTCATGTTCCACTGTGCTCTGCTTTATTGTCTACCAGAATATAAATCCTGAAATAGTTTATTCATTAATAAAGTTAGTGGGACTGGGGAGTCATTGGCTCAGTGGGTGAAGAGCTTGCTACAGAAACATGAGGACCTGAATTTGATTCCCCAGGACCCACATAAAAGGCTGGATGTATATACAAGTCTGTAACCCTAGTGCGGGGAGGCAGATATATGGATCCTGGGGCCTTGTTGACCAGCCAGTCTAGCCGAAACAGTGAGATCCAGGTTCTGTGAGAGACCCTGTTTTAAAACAAAATAAAACAAAAACAAAGCAAAACAAGCAAACAAAAATAACCCCCCAAACAAAAAACAGACAAAACTAAACCAGATCGAGGAGTGATTGACTGGAAAAGATACCCCGACATCAGCCTTTGGCCTCCACACACCCATGCACAGGGGAACACCCCCTCTCATATATACATATGTTTGTATAACACACACAAAGACACACACACACACACACACACACACACACACACACACACACACGCGCGCACACACGCACACAAGGTTTATTTAGTTCGTAGCTGTAGAGGCTGAAGTTATAAGCAGCACAGCTCTGGCAAGGGGCCCCTTAGCTATATCACCTCAGGACAGTTGGCACTAGAGTGGTAAGAACTTGGGAGGGGAAGTGGTTCAGGTGAGGCAGGCAGAGCCAGGGCGAGAGACCAGTCTCGGGAGCTCCCAGTGAATCTTAACCTCTTCTAGGCCCCACCACCTCTCACCTTACCATGCTGAGGACCAGGCTCCCAGCACATAAATCTTTTAGGGACACATTCAGGTCATTTCCAAGCCTTAGCAGGACTTGGGGAGGAGAGTGCTGAGCCCTTGGGAGTGTAGAATTTTACTGGAGTCACCTTTGAAACTTACAGCGTTTTCTCACTTTCAGCTTTTCCCCTAGACTCCAGCTTTTAGATCCTGTGGTCCACCAACAATGGTGTCAAGTGCAATTGGCCAGAAGCAGCGAAGCCTGGCCTCGCTGGTCTGCTTTTTGTCACTGGGAAACCTTCCTTTGGCAGTGTGGCTGTTTATCATCTCTGTTGGGGGCTGTTAAAAGGCACAAGGAGAATTACCTTTTTGCTAATTGCCAAGGTTAGAAGCCAAAGCAAAAACACTCCCATCTAGCATGCCTTTTAAATTAATAAATTGCTAAAACATGCTTAGTTGGGAGATCTTGGAGGTCCTCACAGTCAGCTCTGCGATTGCCTCAGGATAGAGGTGCCGACAATTTTCAGATAAACCATGTGGCAATGTCGAGGTTTGTCTGTGATGCTAAGAAAACATCACATTGTTTGGGAAATGATGAGATGTAGGCATTGATGTGATTCTGCAACTATGTCCTGGTGAAGAAGCATTCAGACTGTTCTGAAAAGTCAGTGGGTAGAGGAACCTGCTCCATGAGCCTGAGATGAAGGTGAGGCTTGGGATTTCAGTTGTGAAGTGTGTTGCCATTAAGTATGCAGGCACATAAGCTGTCCATGTAAATCACACTATCTAAGGACTGAACTCCGGGGGCGCGGTGTCCTTCCTGTTTGGTGGATGATCTGGGAGAGGACTCAAGATGGGCTGTCTGTGTGAGTTTATTAGCATCTGCTAGAGAAAGGGCTAATTATGCAGGTTTCTAGGGATCCATGCCAGCTCCAGATTGGAGCATTCTGCATACTAGGGTGTCATCAGAGCTTGTGTTCCTGTTCCTGCTTAAAATGCACATGGAGCTGGATGAAGGGTTAGAGGAGCAGGTTGTTGGTGGTGGTCCCTGTGTTCCATGCTGTACCAGCCCTTAGGCACTGAGATCGAAGCTGACATTCTGTTCTCCCCACTGCTCCGGGATAGGCTCCTCCGGACATCAAGGAGTCCAAGGACATCCTGACACTGCATCACTGGGGGGTTGCACAGCCAGGGGGTTCCAAGGGGGGATGCGGAGTGTGAGAATGGTGTCCATCCTTTGCACAGTACGCGGAGACACCAGAGCTGCCAAGTGGCTTCATCCAGGCCCAAGTGAGAACGTGACCTAGTTACTGTATCTCTCGGCATGCTGGCAGAGTGACCGGACTTCACTTCCTTTTCCCTGCTCACAGCAAGAATTCTGCCGAGCCTCTTGGAGGCTGGAGGGCCAGTTTTAGTAACTTGCCCTTTCCTGTTTGGCGATGGTCCATTTTCTTTTGGGTGAGTGTTAATGGCCATGGGCTTGAAAGTTTTATTTATAAGGAGACTCTCTCTTTTGACGAACTATGTCCTTGTCAGGTAGCATCTTCTGAAGCTGCTCCCGTTTTGGAGAAGAGGACAGCACAAGGTGGCAGCGAAACCTATGGCTTTGATGGTCACCCGTTGTCTTTGGAGTTTTTCTTTCTTTCCTTTTGATGCCCTCCATCTGGATTCAGGTCAAGGGAGGGAGCAAATTCAGCACACCCACTTGTAGTAGACGCCCTCCTTGATCTTCAGCTAGAAGGTCAGCTAGAAGGCTAGGCACTGTCTGTGGGGTGTACCACCCCTTCTGTGTGAGGTGAGGTGGCTGGTGGTCCTGGGTGCAATTTCATTCAGGATCATGTGTGTGACCAAAGGGCGGCGACTCCATGATGTGAATACTGTTGTGACTGTTTATGACGTACCAGCACCCTGTTGTATATTCATGCTCAAGGACAATGAAGAATCTTCACAGTCCACCTTGAAGTACCTGAGAATCCCTGGAGTAGATCAGTCTCTTTTTTCCCTTGGAGTAGGTGAGATTTCCAGACAAATTCCGTGGGTTTTTTTTTTTTTCTTATTTTTTAAACACAGACACTCTTACCAAAGGAGATTTCCTTACATGTGTTATTCTAGAACTGGAAGAGACACTGTGTGTGTGTGTGTGTGTGTGTGTGTGTGTGGGGGGGGGGGGGGTGGTGTGTGAGAGAGAGAGAGAGAGAGAGAGAGAGAGAGAGAGAGAGAGAGAGAGTGAGTTCCAGGCTTAGCACTGGCTGAATCTAGACGAGTAGTTCTCGACCTGTTGGTCATGGCCTTTTTGACAAACCTCTATTTCCAAAAATATTTACATTGATTTATAACAGGAAGGTTGAGAGCCACTGTTCTGGACCCTCATACTGAGATACTACCTGTTTTCTGTCAAGATTAAGGACAAGTTTTTAGTCTTTGGCCATCAGGGCTGTAGGGGAAGGCTTTGACTTTTCCTTGAAGTCAGATTTTTTTTTTTTTGGCCTAGATTTTTGTTATTCTCAATGTAAAATTAAATACTTTAACTTTAGGCTGGATGGGACTCTGGGGACAAGCTAGAGGTGTACTTTTTCCTGATTAAGCTAGCCTGGCTTTGTAAATGAATGTTCCAGAGGACTGTCTTTGGGAATTCCTAAAGGGCTTTTAACATTGTTGGTATCACATACAGAGAAAATGCCCCGAGCAATCAATTTTAGAAGTTCATCTTGCTCTCAGGGTTTCCACAGCAAGGCGATCTCATCCCAGCTGGATCACAGGGGTGCCTCCACATTCTTAATTCTTCTGCCAATTTTCCAGACGCTGTTGGGAATTTATCCTGACCTTTTTTTTTTTTTTTTTTTTTTTTTTTTTTTTTTACTGAATACTTTGCTGTCCCTACTTAAACTGGCATGAATAAAATATGCCTCTTCAGGATGATGGTTTTCAAACGTTTCTTAAAGAAAAACAAAGCATGCTGGTTGGTGGAACCCAGGAGGCCTGTTAAAAAGTCCCTGTAGTTCCTGATGGTGGGTTTGAGAGGAATGATACCTCCTTCACACAGCATATAGTAACCACAGATGCAAATACATTTAGATGACTGAGATCGACTCTTTCCAGGTTGAAAATAACGCCTCCCCAGAAAAATCTGTGACAGCTATATGAAATGAATGGACTAGCTACTACCCACAGTATAAGTTGAAATGGGGAGATGATTTGGAAAAATAGTACCCACAGTAGTTATAAAAGAGCCAGTCCACATATCCATTGAGTAAATTTTCTTTTTCTTTTTATTGCAGTATAATATGTAGATCATAAAAATTTATCATCTTAACCATCTCATGTGTCTGATTCCGCGCCTTCAATATGTTCACATTGTGTGGCCGTCACCACCATCCCTCTCCTGAACTTTATCATCTTCCCAGAGACTGTCCTCATTAAACAGGAAGTCCCCATTTCCCCTCCCATCAGTCCCCAGAATCCACCATTCTGCTATCGTCTCTGTGAGCCTGACAGGTTTAGGGATCTTAGGAAAGTGGAGTCCAGCGATTTTGCCCATTTGTGACTTGATTATCACTTGGAATGCTTTTCCTCCTCCTCCTCCTCCTCCTTTTCTTCTTCTTCTTCTTCTTCCTTTTTTTTTTTCTTTTGAGACAGGGTTTCTCTATGTAGTTCTGGCTGACCTGGAACTCATTCTGTAGCCCAGGCTGGCCTCAAACTCAGAGATGGCCTGCCTCTGCCTCCTGAATGCTGGGATTAAAGGAGTGCACCACCAGGCCTGCCTGGCTCACTTGGAATTCTAACAGCTTGTGGTAGAATTTTCTTCTTGCACACATGTATACACACATACATACACATACATGCGCACACACACCCTCTCATTATTTCTTAATTTTGGACGTATTCCTTTCAATGGGAATTTTGTATCCTTGACCCACATCTCCCCAACTCTTCCCCCATCCCTGGCATTCACTATTTTTCTCTCTATTTGAATGAGATCAATTTTAAAGAGAATTTCCTTCCTTTTTGAGGAGTACATTTTCAGTTAGCTCTTTCTCTGCGTAATCTATTGTGCCAAGCTTTTTGAAAAAGACAAAAATTACTTCACTCAAATCCTTATAAACCTAAATAAGTATGACTTGGAACATGAGCACAGGAGAGGGGGATGTGAAATTAAAATGGCAGTCATTTTATAGATGTTCTTATTGTGTATCCTTATGACCTTAGTGAGACTGGCTAAGAGATTTAAGTCTTGGGTAAGTGTTCCATTTGGGATCATGGCCTAGCTCTTGAGAAGACCCTTTTTAGTTTTCTGTAAGTAGAGGTCAACACGATGCAAGGTGGAAACTGGAGACTAAAATTCTGTCTGGGATGATGAGGGAGACTTGGGAGAAGGGTGAGGATATGAGGCAATTCCTGAGGCATGTGGAGTTTTAGCTTTGAGGGGAGGAGAATGGTTAGGATAAACACTCATGGCCAGAACACCTCTGGGGGAGGTAGACCGATATAAACAATGGAGGTAGAGGAGGGAACTGAAAATCCCACACTCTGCACTTTACTTCTTAGATGTGTATGGCTTCTCCTCACGGTAAACCATTCTCAGTCCTCCAGACATCAGTTGCATGTCATGCCAACTTAATTATGCCATTACCTTACGCTAGTACAGACCCTACAGGCAAAGGGCTGCCAGGAGTGTTCCCGCGAGTCCCCGGTGAGGCCTGTGCTTCTGACCCGTTGGCTGTACATCCAGGCTTTCCCTCAGTTTCTCCTCAGGTTGCACTCTTTTGCTGTGCCAGTCCACAAAACTCAGGAAAACGCTTTGCTTTTGTTTACTGACTTACTAGAAAGCATGCGTTCAGAAGAGTCAGATAGGGAGGGTACATGGGGCGAGGTAAAGCGTAGGGTGCAGACAGAGCCTCCGCGCAGACATTTTGCATGCAAACAATAACAGCACAACGGTGGTGGTGTGACTAAAGTGGGGGAGCCCTGACACCCTCTTCCCTGCCATTCTGTCTTCTGCCCTCCCTCCTGGAGAGCTAAACACTCTGGGAACTGTTGCCCACGTTGCCACACCTCTGGTGAGTGCTGTTGAGGGTTTAATCTGCCATTCTCAACGACAGCGTGTTCAAATTCTGACTCTTGCAGCCAGAGTTCCCAGAAGGGTCTCCAAATGAACCTCCTTTTTGTATATTGGGGGTGGGGGTCACTCTGCATGGAGCACGCTTTTCTTCCAGGCCCCTGTAGAGACCATATGTGATCTCTCTTTCAGTTTTGTCTTGTCTCTGCTGCCTGTCTGGGGCTTATCAGAACAGGCTCTTGAAGTGGCTTGAACAAGCACTTAGAATCTGCTTTGAGGAAAGATCAACAATGGGTCCATTGTCCTTTTCCCAGCCACCTGGTTGGGCTTTTCTGTCCAAACTACTGTGGCTCCCTAGGTCAGGTAACATGATCCCTGCTGTCCTGGCCTCAGGCAGGTCCTAGCCTGGTGTACCTTCACATGCTGTTCCTGACGGTTGGGTTTTTAACTTCAGCACTGTCCTTTGGAGTTGTGTTTGGGACCCGGGAAGGAGATTTGCTCCACCATCTCCATGTTTGGCCTGCAGCTGTGTTTGTGTGATTTCACAGTTTTCCTTCATCTCAGCCATGCCCCACCGTCCGACCCAGCTCATCTGCAGCTATCGGTAATCTCTGTGTAAATTAATCTTTCAAAGCGGCAGATTAAACTGATTGCTCCCCAGGCTGAGTTCTGGAGTCTGTACCTTTCAGCTGCCTTACAGAAGTGATTAAAATAAGAACTTTTTTTTTTTTAATGAGTTTTGGTACCCAGTTAAACTTATTTTTGAATCTTGTCTCAATGGTTTATTTCCATCATGTGCCTGTTTTTAGCATAAAAACTGAAAATGAGGAGGGGTTGGCTTTGGGGGGTGGGCTTTGATCTTACTGTGTGCATTCGTGCCTTTCAGGCAGCCTAGGACAGCCATGGCCTTGATTCTGCTTTGTTGTGTCTTCCCAAGATATCTACGGTGAATCACCAGCATAGCTTCTTCTAGCTCTGGTTTGTCTTTGCAATTAAAACCATTTATTTCTGATTTAATATAAGCAAAGGCCCTGTGGCCACTGTACACAGGCTATCTAGCATGGAATTTAATCCAACACATTGCAAACATTTCCCTGTCTGTCAGTATGGCCCCATGCTATGACCTCCTTAAGGACAGGGCTGGTGTCTCCCCTAATCTCCCAGGGCCTAGGAGAGTGCCTGGCACACAGTAGGTGCTCACTTAGGGCTTCCTGAGTGAGCAGATTCCCCTTTAAGTGTATGAAAAAGTTGATACAGGATGTTGAGTGTTGCTTAGAGGCAAAGTCAAAGGAAAATGTTGGCCTAGAAGTGCATTTTGTTTGGCCTGAACTCTGCCGAAGCATTTTTAAGAACCAATATGTGAAAACCAGGTTGATTCTAACAATGGAACTTAGATGTCCAGCTCCTCTCAGAATGTTTGAGACCTGGAGCATGTTGGAACCAAGGTGGTAGGCTTCCTTCTCATGGGCACTGCCTCTTCTTTTCCTCAGTCATTCCTAAATAATTCCATGAAGCCATCAGTCCACACAGCCTTCCAGTGGACAGCTGACTATTTTTATATCAGAACTTAAGAGTGGTAAAGAACGTTATTTTCTTATTGTGAATGTTGACATCTTTAAATGAAACAGTGACATCATCGTTTTTATGTAACCGGTTAAGTGGAAGCCAAATGCCATAGACATTTGATACCTGCCATTATCTGCTTAGAAAGTACTAGCTCTTTTTAACCATTGGAATTTCTACCTGTTTTTCTTTTCCTTTAAATCAATATTTTATTCCTGTGGAATTTTATCCTGGGGTGTCTTATTATGTATCCCTACAAAAATATGTGTATATGTTTAAATTAAATTTTCTCTGTCTGTAAGGGTCTAAATATATTTTAAAAAGCCGTGCATATGGTTACCCCAGTGCTAAGCTAATGCTATTATACATTTGAATACAAGTGTACATTCTGTAAGTACTGTAAAAGCAGGATGCAGAGTATGTTTCCTGATGAAATGGGTGGAGCCTTCTCCTACTCACCCTCCTCCAGTCCTGTCCATGATAATGAATACTCATCACTTCTGAGGTTCCGGATGTGACAGCAATAAAACTGTGTCTAAGTCAATCAATATGCTGAGCTGGAGAAACACTACAGCAGGCCCTCCCTTGACAGGGTTTCACTCTTGTAGCCCAGGCTGTTCTGAAACTCCCTGTAGCCCAGGCTGGCCTCAAACTTGCAGTCTTCCTGCTACAGGCTTCCTGGTGCTGGGATCATAGTGAAGAGTTGTGCCCCCCTCCGCTCCTTGAACTCCCTCTGAGTTGAGCACCAGGCTATTTATTATGCTTCCAGCATAGCTGATGTGTTAGCCTCTTCCTTTCCAGCAGGGCGTTCCTGGGTCCAGGAGCTTGTGCTGCTGTGAGGTATGAGAGGGCCCATATGTGGGTGCTGTGGCTGTCAAACCCTGTGGTGTCTCCTAGAGACTCACTGGTGGAGAAATTGGGAGGTAGTTCCCCGGAACGCACAGGAGGTTACAAGATGAGGAACATGGTGCACCGCCAGTTCCCCAAGGACAGGACCCTATGTGCCATGGCTTAGCTCTGTTAGGACCTGCCTCTGGGACAGCACAGTGGTATGAAGATCAGCGCTCAGTAACTTTTTTTTTTAAACTGATGATCTTGCTTTGCAGTCCAGTCTAGCCTTGAACTTGTTATGTAGCCCAGCCTAAATTCCATCTCCCGATCCTTCTGCATCAACCTCTCGAGAGCTGGGTGCGCCACCATATTTATCTAGTAATTCTTTTTTTTTTTTTTTTTTTTTTTTGTTTTTTGAGGCAGGGTTTCTCTGTGTGGCTTTGCACCTTTCCTGGATCTTGCTCTGTAGCCCAGGCTGGCCTCAAACTCACAAAGATCCGCCTGCCTCTGCCTCCCAAGTGCTGGGATTAAAGGCGTGCGCCACCACCGCCCGGCCTTATCTAGTAATTCTTAAAAGTAATTTAGACTCCAGCCATCCTTGGCTTTTGAAACTTGAGGACTCATCTCCTCACTCAAATTTATTATAACTTGGAGATAGTCCCAGATTTTGTTCCTCCTGGTCATTTGAAAGACCAGCGTTTCCAGTTGAGGGCCACCAAGGCTAGAGTGACTTCCTCTGTCAGCTTTTATTCCGTAAAGAAGTGTCCTCCTCACAGTTCAGTTAATATCACAACTTTCTGGCGGTATTTAATTTTAATTAATTCATTCATTCATTTGCATATGTATGTCTGCAAGTGTGCCACAGTGGGCGTGTGAAAGTCAGAGGACACCTCTGGGGAGTCAGTGCTCTTCACCCTGTGTGTTTCAGGTGTCAGGTTGTTCGACATGACAACAGGCCCCTTTACCTGCTGAGCCATCTCTCCAGCCCTCTGCTGGTATTTTTGCAGTTTAAATGGTGCCCAGGGCGCACTGCCCTTGACTGGCTACCGTAACTTCGTACTTTGCAGCTTTGCGATAATGTGAAAGCGTTGAACAGTCAGTAGAGACGACTTGGAGATTTGAAGTTGGGTCTTTTCCCCGGGCGAGTGTGCTTGGTAGTATCCTCCGTCAGCATGTGGGATGGTGTCCGTGGACCCCAGCCCCCACTTATCCTGCGGTCAGAGGAGTGAACGCTGGTGATACACAGTGTTCTGCCCTGTTGAGCTTCGATGGTCAGGTGAGCATATTACACGCATTTTCAGCTTAGACTGTTTTCAAGTCCTAATGGGTTTATCAGGACATGACCTCATCATAGGCTGTGGAGTGTCTGCAGTGCTGGGGTGTTTTTGTCACTGTCAGGGTCCTTAAGTGCATGGAGGCTGTGATGCGCCTTATGGAGAAAAGGCATGTATTATCATAAAAGCTTCATTTGGGCACAAATTATGACACCACCGGCTCCGAGTTCATTGCTAATGAGTGAGCACTTTATAGCAAAGACGGCATCTGTAAACACAGACACACAGAAAACAAGGTTGTGTATTGCTCAGCTGATGTGACCAGCGGCTTGTGGGAGCCTTGCTCTGTGTTCCTCTAGGGCCTGAGCTGACTCAGCATTGGCTATGACTTTTAGGACAGCTATAGCAGCTAATGAGACTCAAGTTTATGTACTTTCTATATTGAAGTTATGGCTTTAGGAGTTAAAACAATAACTTCAGCATAATGTCTAGGTAGGAAGAATCACACTCAGGAATTGAGGGAAGCAAGGACTGTTTTATTTTTGCAGGATAA
>CABHPQ010167251.1:2011-37779 GCA_902168405.1 Peromyscus aztecus | reverse complement strand
AACCAAACAAACAAACAAACAAACAAACAAAAAAAAAAAAAAATGAGGGCTGATCAGATGAGTCTTCAGAAAAGCAGCAAATTCAGCCTTAAGATGGGCTGTGTTTGGTCAGTGCCATATCTTTTTAAGAGAAATTACCACCAGAAAGGCAATGGCCTATAAAAATGAGAAAAAAGTTTTTGAGAACTGAATATCACATGGAAATTTAACATCCAGAATAAACAAAGAACTACAAAAATTAAACAACAAAAAACAAACGAAACCCAATGCAAATCAAAAAACTACCCCCAAATCCTCTAGTCAGTAAATGGGCTAGTGAGGTGACCAGGCTATCCTGAGAACAATATAAATTTTCAATAAGTACTTGAATATTCCCAGATATCAAGGAAATGCAAATGAAAACTGCTCTGAGATTCTTTTCTACTTAGAATGGTTATTATCAAGCAAACCACAAACAACAAATGCTGGTGAGGATGTGGGGAAAAGAAGACCCTTATACACTGTTGGTAGAACTCTCAATTGGAATAGCCACTGTGGAAATCAGTAAAGATGCTCCTTACAAAACTAAAAACACAGCTACCATATGGTCTGTATAACATTCCTGGGTGCATCTCTGCAGGACTAAGTTAACATACCACAGAGATACTTGCACATCGATGTTTATTTGTGTACTATTCAAAATACTGAAGAAATAGAACCACACTAGATATCCATCAGCAAACAAAGAAAATGTAAATACATAAGAAGGGATTTATTCATTATAAATAAAATAAAATTATGCCATTTCTAGGAGAATGGGTGAAACTGGACATTATTGTCTTAAAGAAACCCACACTCAAGAAGACAAATACTGCATATCCTAGAATTAAATTTATTTATGTCTGTTGTGTATTGGTAAAAATTGAAAGGGGACCATGAGAGATAAAGAGGATATCTTAAAGGACTGGAGGAACAGAGGAGAAAGGGCAATGGAATACATAAGGCATAACACCAAAAGAGGGTTCTTTGGAGGGATGAAAGGGACAAAAAAGCAGAAGACAGGAGTGTGTGTGTGTGGGGGGGGGGAGATGATAAAAACACAGTGTTTTGGCATATTTCCATAAAATGGCATAATAAAATCCATTATGTTGCATGCTAACTTTAAAAAGTAATTTTAAAACAGAAAGTTAAGAGCTGATGCTCTATGAGAACTTGAAGTTACTTATCCAGGAAGATTACTGTACAAGAACAAAAAACATCATTTCTTCCTCACAGTTGAGACACTCTCCCTGAGTACTCCAAAGTCGCTCATTCTCTGCACATTGTCCTGTTGTGGGTCTCCGTGTTTATTGTCATCTACAGTAAGAAGCTACTCTGATAAGGATGAGTGAGGCTTTGCTTGATGGGTATAGCAATATGTCAACAGGAGTCATTTTATTGCTACGTGTCTTTAATAGGATAGTAGTAGCAGGTTTTCCCCTAGGTCCATGACCTATCTAGTCTCGGGATTTTAGCCACTTTAGCAGTGTCAGGTATGGGTTCCATCTCATGGAGCAGACCTTAAATCAAACTGAAAAGTGGTCAGTTACTCCCAAAACATTTGTGTCATTGTTGCATCAGAATATCTTGTAGGCGAGATGTTGCTATTCTAAGTCATAGGGTTTGTACCTGGATGATATTTATGATTATTTTTCTTTGGTAGTGTAAAGAGTACCTTCCAGCACCATGAATGCTATTTAGTAGGGGTGAAACTTCCAATTGGGCACTGACTGGATTTCTTCATCTTTATCAATAGAGTCTGACTATCAGGTTGTGGAAAATAACCAATAGTTTTGACAACAGCCTGCGATGCTAGTTTGTGTCAGGTGTCTCTGGGTCCCCTTTGGCCAATGACTTGACAAGATGTAACCAATTCCTGGCAGTGGATGCTTGACTTTGTGACTGGTGTCTTTACATGGTGGTTTTAAGGTGTCTAGTTTGAGTACTGTCTCCCCCATTACAAGATTACTCCATTTTACACACACACACACACACCCCTATACTAGATTTCCATATAGCTTTTAAAAAAGCCTTTAATGTTAGTAGTCCCTCCCCACAATTCTTCCTTTACCCTGCCCTCCATAACCTATTTGCTCCTCTTATTATATTTACACCCTTATCTCTTTAGAGCATATATTCTATTTCTTGTTCCTTGAGAGATCCTCTCCTCCCCCCAGATCCTTATTAGAAACCTAGTTATCAGAATGAAACACACATACCAAAAGTTTAATCTGAGATGATTGTTTCTGGCTTCATCCATTTACCTCTTTTTTTTTTTTTTTTTTTCCTGGATGACCTATCTATTGGTGAGAGTGGGATATTGAAGTCATTCATTATCACTGTGTTAGGATTCATATGTGAATTTAGCTATATACGATTTTTTTTAGGAACTTGGATACTCTTGGTTTGGTGTATACATGTTAAGAATTGTAATATCCTCTTGGTGGATTTTTCCTGTGATGAGTATATAATGTTCTTCCCTATCTCTGTAGTTTTTAAGTCTTTGTTTAAAAAGTTTTGTATGTTTGACATCTTGACTATGTGAGGATCTCTCTGGTTATATGTTCTGGGATTTCTAAATGGATGGGCATTTCTCTAGTTTTAGTAAATTTGCTGCTATGATTCAAAGACTGTGCATGCCCAATTTTTATCTCAGTTCCTTCTTCTACTCTAGGGATTCTTAGGTTTGGCCCTCTGAACATATGCCAGAGTTCTTGGATGTTAGGATAATGTTCTTTTCTTTTTCATGTTTCTTTTGTTTAATACAGGCCTGAAACTCATAGTCTCAACTTTGTTCTTTATTCCTGGTAGTCATTCTTTTGCTTGGTTTTGTGTGTTGATCATGTCCATTGTATTTTATATTTGATTGACTTATTCATTTCTTGCATTTCTGTTTGACTTTTTTCCCTTCAACTTTTCTTCCCAATTGCTGACCTTTTTTCACTTTGAGTTTCTTATCTAGGTCCTGAATTGGTTTTAAGTTCTCTATTTGGTCACTCACCCTTTTTAAAAGTAGGACCCTGAACTGGATGGTGGTGGCACATACCATCTCAGCACTCAGGAGAGAGAGGCAGGCAGATCTCTGTGAGTTTGAGGCAAGCCTGTTCTATAAAGCGAGTTCCAGGACAGCCAGAGCTGTTACACAGAGAAAAACCGAAAAGTAAGACCCTGAAATCTTTTCTAGCATTTCAACTATTCCATTATCTATGGTTTTTAATGTTGTGTTGTAAACTTGTGAGATGTCATATTGGCTTATTCTGATGTTGCCTTTTGTGCATCTGCTGGAATGGATGTTTCCTCTAGTCTTTACTTTCCTTTTCTTTCACTCTTTCTGTTTGTTTCATGTAAGTCTTCATGGTAAGCTGTGTTTTTTTTTCAGCTTAGAAACCTGACTATCGTTAACAGTGAAAAAGAATAAATGTTTAACAATCCCAAACAGTAAAAGACAACTATGTATTTTATTTATGTCCAATAAGGCTCTGAAACAGAAGCATTCGGGCAATTTGCTACTGTGTGTTTCTGCCAACCCCAGCTGATTTAACTTTTTATCTTGCAGAGTTTCTGTCTGAGAATATTTGTATCTGCAGGTGAGAATGGGCCAGGTGTACTGACTTCTTGTGTCCTCTAGGGGTTGCTCATGTAGGCAGTGACGATGATTTCTATACATCCTTCAGGCTATTCATTCCAGGGTAGTGGTAGAGAATCAGAGCCACAGTTTCCATAGCCAACTTAGTCTCAGCTAGCTTTCCAACCCACTTTAAAAAGTTTTCATAACTGTTATTTTTCCAAATTCAAATAGGCCTTACTGTGTATCATGTAAACCTCACCAGTATATGAAAACACAATATATTTTAAAAGAAAAAATGTTTACAGCTCTTTTTTTATGTTACAGAAATGGCAGCAAATATTCTGTAATTTTTTTTTTTTTTTAAAGAACTTCGGACACTTAGAGAAAAGTCCATGATAAGTCCATGATCCTGGCTGAGGTGAAGCCTGGATTACTATTAGGCTCAGCTGTATTCCAACAACAGTTTTTGTCAAAGAAAGCACAATTTGTGGGATAAGTAGACATTTATATATTGCAACTCTTAAATACCTTAGAATTTAGAACCTACAGCTTTTCTGATTTTCTGTATTTTTCATTTTTAGTAAAATATAGTGGGGCTTCAAAAGTCAAAAGATGAGTCAAATTCTGCAGTGGTCCTATATGCTATAAACAAAATAGAGATGGAAGCACCAATTAAACATGTTTTTGTTTTCATTTTAAGTGTTAGATTTAAACCCTTGTACCACTAACATAAGATGAAGCTGTACAACAGGGTGGAGTCAGGCTGTGGTCACAAAACAACTTTGCTGCTACTGCATGGAAGGCTGAGAATGAAACCAAGGTACTTCCTAGCCTTGTTCTATTTACAAATGGTTCCTTTAGTATTAAATTAAGAAAAGTATCTTCTCATTTACACATTTGGGAGCATAGCTATAAATACCTGTGACTACTTTCTTTTGTTTTAAATAATTTGAAAATTCTAAGTGAAAAAGACAGTTTTACCAAAACAATGTAGACAGTATAGTTGACTGTCCTAATTTGTTCAGGTCTCAGGTATCCAGAGGCAAAACTTTACTGCAAGCATGCACATCTGTTTTCTCTCATTAGGATGGAGACAAGAGTAATTTCTGATTCTTCTTTTTACCAGCTGTGTGCTCTTATAAAATATATTTTTTCCTTAAAAATAATTAAAATTTGTTCCCTAAGCCTTTACCTCCCTTTATTTATAGATTGGGAATCAATAAAATCTATTTTACAGGACTACTGTGAGGGGCAAAAATATACCCACAAACACATATACACATAAGCACACACACACAGAGACGTACATACATACACAGACACAAATATGCACAGGCACACACAGAGACACACACATACATACACATACACAAATATACATAGGCACACACAGACATACATAGAGACACACAGACACAAATATACACACAGACACATACAAATACCCACAAATATATACATATAAAGACACATTCAGACACATACACACATAAACATACAGATTTAGCATATTTTGCACTGTGTTCTAGGCATTTGTTTCTATACATTTTAATGAATGTCTTGTTTATTCGATGGTGAAGTTGAAAGACAGAAAGCACAAAAAGGGCCACTTGGTTTATGAGGAATTTTATGCTACTTGTACTTAGAGAGACAATTTTAATACCAGCTTAAACTTTCACTGAGTCTATACATATGTCCATAGTTTTATGTTGCTGGGCTAACACACTGATTCCTAATGGGATACTTTTATGCAGCAACCTGCTTTGTTTCATAGCTTCACTATTGCTCTTATTAAATGTGACATTTTGTTTTGATGACATAGTAATGCGTTTCCCTAGGAATCTTTGTATTATTCAGCCCACTTGTGAGGTTTACTTAATTGTGAACAGTCTAATACACTTATGCCATCATATATAATCCTAAAATACATAAGTAGAAGGATAGAAAATGACAATTTTCTGCACTAGTCCTCCACTTGCTAACTGCTTTAGGTTCCACACCACAGTCCATTACTGAAGGAAGTCAGGGCAGGAACCTTGAGGCAGGACCTGAAACAGAGACCATGGAGGATTGGAGGATCACTGCTGGCTGGCTTCTTCTGCCTGGTTTCTTACATTATCTGTCTAAGATCAGCACACCCACAATGGATTGGGCCCTCCCTCACATATCAATCACTAAATAAGAAAATGTGCCATAGCCTTGTCTGCAGGCCATTCTTATAGAAGCACTTTCTCAACTGAGGATCCTCTTCCCAGATAAGTCTAGCTCTTGTCAACTTGACAAAAACTAGCCAGGACACCAAATCCTAGACAATGAAAAAAATGTTTTTTTGTTTCCTACACTTCTTTGAGCACCTTTTAATTGCACTGTGCTCTAGTTCCTGGTATCCTTATATTGTCCTGATCTTGCACTGTACTCCTTTATTTAAGCCCTCACCCCTTATCAGTTTGTTAACTGTCTTCTTTACTTAAACTGGTGTCTTATTATTCCTCAGATGCTTTTCAACTTATCAAATTTTAATCTTCTAGGGTTTGTTTTTGTTTTTGTTTTCTTTCCCCCTATTTTTACTATACCATTTAGACTAGAATGTTGATTTGTCAATGTTAATTTAATATTAATGATCTACCTCATATCTATATTCTTTTTTTTCTCTTTCTGTTTTTTTAAATCTGTTGCTTCTTAAAAAAAAAAAAGTTCAGTTTTAAAGTTCTCTGAAGAATATGAATGTACATGTGCTACCCATGTTGCTTCTTTGTGAATTTAACTCATCTTTACTTTTGGTAGGGATAGAATAATTCCAGTTTTCCTTGGAACATCTGTGCCAATGGTGCACTACTTTCAGTTTATCTGAGGTGCCCAGTTAGATTTCTCTACCCAAAGAAATCAAGTCATGGGGTGCTAGTTGGACATCAGAGCTAACACAAAGTAATATGATGTAATATGTAATACTATATCAACTTGGCAAATGAATGTTATATCTTGTACTTTACCACTGAGCTATAATACCCTAAGCTCCATGTTCTGGCTCAAAGTGAGATAAACCAACTCTCACAATGAAAACAGTCTATTATCTAGTAGTTGAACCATAACAAATGTTAGGGGTTCTAAGTGTCCAACCTGGCAACTAAACTCTAAATTGAAACCTGGGCTGCTAGAAATTCAAGTTTTCTCTTTCATAAAATAAAAGGCACCCAAAATTCATGTGGCTTTTTGATCCAGAGTGCACTCATGTTATGTCCTCCTGGTATTGTGGTGATATTTTATTTGTGCTGAAATGTGGTGATATTTTATTTGTGCTTTAATAAATAAAGCTTGCCTGGAGATCAGAGAAAAAAACCAAACCATTACAAGTAAACAAAGAAGTCAGGCAACGGTAGTACATGCCTTTAATCCTATCACTTGGCAGGCAGAGATCTGTCTGGATCTCTGTGAGTTCAAGGCCACACTGGAAACAGAGCCAGCTGTGGTGGCACATGCCTTAAATTCCAATACTAGTTAACCATAGAGGTTTGGAGGTCTGTACAGACAGGAAGTGACAGAGCTAGACAGGAAGAGGAAATGATGTAGTTGGACACAGAGAGCAAATCAGATGGCAGAACAGCAAGGCATATAGGTGTGGGTAAACAGGAAGTAACACATTTGAAAGCAGCAGAGTTGGTGAGGTAAGGTTAGCTGTGGCTTTCCCTATTTCCTTGATTTCTCTCAGGCTTTCACCCCTATATCTGGCTCCATGTTTTTACTTAATAAGACCATTTAGAAATTTGTCTACATAGTATCTCCTGTCCATCTCACCAAGCATCACAGGGAGTAGCACCCACCTGATACATGTAGGCAACATTTGATCCAAGATACTTCGCCCCATAGAGTTTACCATCAGGCCACTTGACTTGGATGACTTCTCCTTCAGCAGGAGGGCCCAGCTTCACACAGTTTCTGCTCTGTGGGATTAATGGAAAGGTGTTTTAAGGCAAGTGCCTAAGTGAATGCATTTAGAACTTAGCAAATGACGAACTTGTTACAATTAGAAAGAGTAATTGCCCCTGTGTTTTACAGATTATATCTTGCATGGGTGTTCATGGAAGAGATATGAAGAACAGGAGCACTTAAAGATTTAGCTTAGGGAGGACGCCGCAGTGCTCCCTGGAATCTGAAGGATCGAGGAGCCAGAGAAGGAGGAAGACATCAGGGGTCAGCCACCCAGCTATACAGCAAGCCACGGAATAAGAGGTGTCTTTGGATCCTGTATTTCAAGAAGCTCTCAAAAGAACTCATCAAGATCACCCAACCACCAAACCAGAGCACCAGAATCGTAAGTATACACCTCACCGACTGAGAACAGGGGTGGTCAGCTTGCCCAGGGAAACATATTTTTAGTTTCTCATTTCCTGGTGCTTGAAGTTTCTCATTTCTGAGGCTTGGAGGTGTAAGCCTGAAAGGTTAGGGTCTTAAACCATCTGCACTGAGCAGAGAAAGAGATGAGTAGACGCCAACGGAAAAATACAGGCAGCAACATAAAGACTTATATGACAACACCAGAACCTACCGACCCTACAATTGCAACTCCTGAACATACCAAGGCAGAAGAAACAGAAGAAATCAATCTTAAAAATGATGTTAAGAAGATGATAGAGGCCCTTAAAGAAGAAATAAAAAATACCCTTAAAGAGGAAATAAAAAATTTCCTTAAAGAGGAAATGAAAAACTCCATTAAAGAGGAAATAAAAAATTCCCTTAAAGAGGAAATGAAAAACTCCATTAAAGAGGAAATAAAAATTCTCTTAAAGAGGAAATGAAAAACTCCATTAAAGAGGAAATGAAAAACTTCCTTAAAGAAGAAATAAAAAAATTCCCTTAAAGAAATGGAAGAAAAAACAAACAAAAAATTGGAAGAAAGCAAAGAAAGCCTAGAAAAAACAAACAGATGAAAGAAACATTCCAAGATCTGAAAAAAGAAATTGAGACAACAAAGAAAACACAAGCTGAGGGAATGCTGGGAATAGAAACCCTGACTAAACGAACAGAAACTACAGAAAGAAGCATAACCAACCGAATACAAGAGATGGAACTGAGAATCTCTGACACTGAAGACACAATAGAGAAAATAGATTCGTCAAAGAAAACACTAAAGATAAAAAAGTCGTAACACAAAACGTCCAAAAAATCTGGGACACCATGAAAAGACCAAACCTAAGAATAATAGGGATAGAAGAAGGAGAAGAATACCAACTCAAAGGCATAGAAAATATATTCAACAAAATCATAGAAGAAAACTTTCCTAACCTAAAGAAAGAAATACCTATGAAGATACAAGAAGCTTACAGAACACCAAATAGGCTGGACCCAAAAAGAAAGTCCTCTCGCCACATAATAATCAAAACATTAAACATACAGATCAAAGAAAAAATATTAAGAGCTGCAAAGGAGAAAGACCAAGTAACATATAAAGGCAAACCTATCAGAATAACACCAGACTTCTCAATAGAGACTATGAAAGCTAGAAGGTCCTGGACAAATGTTATGCAGACACTAAGAGACCATGGATGCCAACCTAGACTATTATACCCAGCAAAACTCTCAATCACCATAGGCGGAGTAAACAAAATATTCCATGATAAAACCAGATTTAATCAATACCTATCCACAAACCTGGCCTTACAGAAAGCACTAGAAGGAAAAATCCAACCCAAAGAAGCTAAACACACCCATGAAAACTCAGGCAATAGATAAACCCACACCAACATCTGAAGAAATAGAAGGGACAAATTCCTCCCCAGAAAATGCATGACCTGTGAAAGCTGCTAAGAGTTTGAGGCAGACTTGGGGAGAAAGAAAGCCCCTACCTCCAAAGGCAGCTAGCATAGGAGCAGAGCAGCCTGGGATGTCTGGGGCTCTGCATCTGGGGGGAAGGGACCGTGCAGGGTGAGAGTGGAATCAGTGGGAGAGGGGTTTCTCTGAAGGAGCTGTGGAAGGGCTGTTGTGGGTGTTGACTATAAGTTCTAAACTTTAGAAATGATGTATGTACTTTCTGTCTAGTTAAGAGAATCTTTCTAATAGAGATAGTGATAATAATTAAGAGTAAGAAGTAGAAAAAGAAAAAAAAAAACAAAAACAAGCAGGTAGCCAGGCTCTGCCCATTGAATCTGAGCACCCCCAGTCAACAGCAGCCAGAGAATCACCCACATTGTTCCAGCAGATTCGTGAGGGTCTACAGGTAACGTGGGGGGGGGGGGGGGAATCAGAGCTGCCCTACCCCTAGACTCCACAGAGGCCCACGGCTTACACACCAGCTGTAGGGTCTTCGGGCAGGAGGACAAAGTACTACAAAAAGTCAGCAGCTATCACGTCAGGAAAACTGGCCAAAGAGGTGTGGCAGCAGTACCAGGCCCTGCCAGCTCATCAGAACTCCTCAGGGGGGAAAGGCAGCAGGGCAGAGAGGGTCAGCCAGGAAGAAGTATTTTCTAGGGTCCTGGCTGCCTTCCCAGCCCTCCTCCCCTGCTCCTCTGAGTGTTGAGAGCTAGGAGTAAATCTGCAAAGTCACTTCTGGAAGCTGGTCCTTATGGCTTCCACCTGCTGCCTGCTCGGCAAATCAAGTGCTCCTTCTCCAAAATCCAGCAAGATTATCTCCACTGGTGTGGCCAAATGAAACTGTCCCGCACTAGCCCAGCCAGCTAGGGCCCATGTGCAGATGCCGGAGAGATGCAGTTCTTTCTGGGGAAGACAGCCAGGATTTTTGACTAAGCTGGAACTCAGACTCACCCAAAATGGAAAATCTGAGGACAGGGGCCTACGGGGACACAAGAGCCAGGAAGTGGGGGCACGAGCCCCGAGATGCAGCTCCCACCGCGGGAAGAAGGGAAGGTGGGCTCTGGAAAACGCATCAAGCAGGAAGGGACGGGCTCTCCTCCCACCCATTCACAACTAGTTTCAACAATTTTTTCAACAGCTAAAGACTTCCTGGGCCCAGGTGAGCAGGACACAGGCAGCAAGCCCTTGGCTCCACTCCCAGGGAGATCAGCTGGAGCGCACAGAGCTGGGTGGAGAATCCATAAAGGGCAACCGACAGTTTCCACATGTTCCAGATTGCATCCATCCACCCAGAACCTCAGGAAGGCTGTGCCTGCTGCCCCTCTCAACCATGAAAAGGGACAGGCAGGCTGGCAACCCTAGCCCACCATGCTAATTGCAGTAATCATTCTGAGGCTGAAGTTCCTTTTGGGCAAACTCACAGTTAAGAGAAATGAGCAGCAGCCAGGGACGCAGGCTGCTTCCATTCACGGGTGAGAGGCCCCAACTCAGATCAGTTCTCCTATGTAACAGCCACAAGGACCAAAGCAAGACCCAGGGTGGGAGTCCTGAGAGCACCTGCCCCAGCGGGAAACTTGTCCTCTCATTCTCCCAGGGAGCCACGGCTCTGTCCTCAAGGCCAAGTACATGGTGGATCCACTAGTGCCAGCCCTGGACAGGAGCAGCAAGTCCCTTCTCTGGCTGAAAGGACACTAATTGGCAGAGAGGAAGCCCCAACTCAGGCCTGAAGGGTCCCTCGTCCACTCCCCATGCAGCCTCAGCAGCTTTGCCAAATTTACAAGGCCCCACCTTGCACCCTGAAGGGAAGGGCCGGGTGGGGGCCGCAGGCCCTCTCATCCCTACACCTCATCCACTTGGGCTCAGTTTGCACCGGTTTTCCTTTGAGGCCAACAGAGGGACCGCTTTGCAGTTTAAGAGAAACCGCTAACCGGCCTGTTGGGGAATCATCTTTCAAAATTAAATCCGTTGCCGCTGGCTCCCTGACCCTCTCAAAAAAAAAAAAAAAGATTTAGCTTACACCATAAAATTGCAAAGGAGCCTCATAAGGCAAGCAAAAAATATACCAACACTTTATATTTGCTATTTGACAAAGAATTATCCAGGCAGAAATTCAAACAATACAAAGAAAGTATAAATTACTGGCTAGTGATTTATAACTTGTAACATTTCTGTAGCATTTTATAACTAATAAAGTGCTTTAGCATAGACACAATTTGATCTTTATAATTACTCTTTGAAGTAGACAGATTTTTAAAGTAATATTTTTATGTATTCTTTGGGAATTTCATACAATGTATTTTTTTTTTTAAATCACATTCACTCCATTCCCAAATCTTTCTTGATCCATCCCCACCTTCCTACTCATTCAACATAGAGATCTCTCTTTCTTTCTTTTACATCATGTAATCAAAATTATGTTGCCCAATTTGTGTTGGGTGTGGAGGTTGCCCTAGAATGTGGTTGATCTACCAGGGGTCACACTAGTAAAGAAAACTATCTCTATCAAATGCCAATAGATACTCAGCTGCAGGTTGGACCACATGCCTACCTTCCCCCTAGCCCATGCAGAGACCATATGAAGCAACAGATTATTATCTATTTTACTAACAATGAAACTGAGCCTCCAAGGAACTCCTTTGTCATGAATGAAGCTGAATGTCAGGAATGTTCTGAAAATACCCAGGATGAAGGACCTCAAAGTCAGTAAGAGCTTAAGGGATCGATTCAGGCAGCAGAGGAAAGGCAAGAGTTAGAAGGGACATGGCAGGTGGAGCAGATGGGATGTGTCCTGCCTCAGCTGCCTCTGAAAGAACTGTGTTTGTTCCCAAACATGATTGCTCCTGCTGGTATATCCCATTAAGTGAGCAGGTCACTGTTTTCCACAGATGTTCCTAGTGGCCTCACGAATGGTTTTAAAAGCTTTCTCTCTTTTGGTATTTTGTTCCATGTCCCTCCCCACTAAGACAATTGAGAGTAAACTCTCCAGGGCATTCATTCTGAAAGCTAACTTCTTCCAAGAGGAGATATGTGTCAAATAGTAAAAGACTTTCAAAAAGTTTATCAATCTGACTGGTAAGTGCCTATTCAACAAATCAAGCTATAAATGCTGCTTGAAAATGTGTGGTTTAAATGAAAGACACACAATAAATTTGGTTATTTATGATTAGAAACACATCATATATTTCTTTTTATTGTTAATAAAAATTCTGCCTTAAAAAGGAATGGTCACTTTATTGACAGTATGAAAGGCCTGAATTTTCATTGTTCTAGTTGGAAATAGAAGGAAAAATAAAAACGTTTCATGTTAAAGTCAGATTAAAGCAAGTTTTGACTACTAAGCAAGCTCTATAAAAGATACTAGGAGGAATACTTCAACTGAAAGGAAGGGTAAATACGTACAAGAAGTCACAGGAAACAAACAAATAGCAGGGCAGATAATCAAAACAGGTCCGGAAAAAAAAAAAAAAAGACAAAAACTTAAACTTTTTTCAATAATAACTGAATATTAACTGTCTCAATTCTTCAACAAAACACATAGACTAACAGACTGAATTAGAAAATAGCATCCATATTTTTGCTGCTGCCTCCAGAAACACAGTTCACCATTAATAACTGATAGCACCTTAGAGTAAAAGCATGGAAAAAGTTATTCCAAACAAATGGAACTAAGAAACAACCAGGCATAGCTATTCTAATATCCAACAAAACAGATTTCAAACAAAAACTAGTCAGAATGGGGTTGGGGATTTAGCTCAGTGGTAGAGCACTTGCCTAGCAAGCACAAGGCCCTGGGTTTGGTCCTCAATTCCAAGGGGGGAAAAAAAAAGAAAAAAAAAAACTAGTCAGAAGGCATAAGCAGGAACAGTTCATTCTCAGTAATGAAAAACAAATAAAAAAAAAAACCCACCAACAGGATATTACAATTCTGAACATATATGCACCAAAACATAAGGCTATCAAATTTCATAAAGGAAACATTATTAGATCTAAAACCACAGACTGACCCCAACACAGTGACTGTGGGTCACTTCAATACCTAATTCTCACCAACAGACAGGTAATCCAGAAAAAAACTAAACAAACTCTGGAGTTAAATGACATCATAAATCAAATGGACCCAAGAGATACCTAAAGAACACTCCACACAAACACCATATAATATACATTCTCAACAGCTCATGGAACATTCTCCAAAATCAACTACATGTTAGAAAACAAAGCAAGTCTGAAGAAATATAGGAAAGCTAAAATCACATCCAGTGTTCTAGTGGTCCACAATGGGATAAAGCTGGTATCAACAGCAATAGAAATTACAGAAAGTACACAAACCTATGGATGCTAAACAACACACTATTGAATGACAATTAGGTCACAGGAAAAAAAATCAAAGAGGAAATTTTAAAAACATGTAATTGAATGAAGATCAATACTGAAGTCTACAGGACAAACGAAGGAGGCGTAACAGGAAAGTTTACAGCAATGTATACGTAATAAAATAAAATAAAATAAAATAAAATTAGAGACCTCAAATCCTCAAATTCACAATTTAATGATGTAACATAAGCCTGGGAAAAAAAACAGAATAAACAACATGAAAAAAATTACATTTGCCCCCAAAATCAGGGCTAAAATTAATGGCATAGAAGTAAAAAAAAAGCAAAGAATCAATGAAACAAAGACTTGGTTCCTTGAAAAAATTACCAGGCTAGGCTTGGTGGTGCACTCCTTTAATCTCAGCAATATATACATAATCAGCAAAGATATACATATTTCTATGAATTTGGAGCCAGTCTGGTCTACATGTTGAGTTCCAGGCCAGTCAAGACTAAAAAGTAATCTGCTATCTACAAACAAACCAAGAAATAATAATACAATAAAAGAAAAAGTTTAACAGGTATGTAACCAAACTAACCAATAGAAGACAATCGAAACTAAACCTGGAGATGAAATGGGAATATTACAACAGACACTGAGGAAACTCAGACTCCTAAGGACATGCTTTAAAAGAAAAAAAAATCTATATTCTACCAAATTGTAAGGCCTAAAAGAAATGGATGAATTTCTAGATACACATGGCTAACAAACTAAATTGAGATAAAATGAACAACTTAAATAGACCCATAACTTCCAATGAGATGGAAATAGTAATTAAAAAATCTCCCAGCTAAAAAGAAAAAGAAAAAGCCCGGGACTAGAAGGATTTAGTGTCGAATTCTACCAGAGTTTTAAAGATCTAATACCAATACTTCTCAAAATAGAAAAGGAACATTTCAAAATGATTTTATGAAGCCAGTTTTAATCTGATAACAAAACCAAAGAGCCAAGAAAAAATACTATAGGATGATATCTCTGATGAACATGGATACAAAAATTCTTCACAATACTTGCAACTAAATTCAATGACACATCAAGACGATCATCCACCATGACCAAGTTGGCAGGCAAGAATGTTCAGAAGCTATAAGCCTCAAATGTTGCTTGGGAATAAGTTCTTCAAACAAAGCACCTTGATATAATTATCCAGGGAAGATAAAGACAACACATCTGATAAAAGCATTCACAGTATTATTCAGCTATTAAAAACAATGACATCAGGAAATGTGAAGGCAAATGGATGGAACTAGAAAAAAAAATCATCCAAGGCAACCTAGACCCAGAAAGATAAGCATGGTATGTACTCACTCATAAGTGGATATTAGCTGTAAAGTAAGGGATAACCTTGCTACAATCCATAGCCCCAAAGAGGCTAGGTAACAAGGAGAGTCCAAAGGTGAACAGACACATGGATTTTCCCAGGAAAGGGAAATAGAAGAGATTTTCTGGGTAGACAGGGGCAGGTAGTGATGGGAACATGAAGGATCAGGTTGGGGAGTGGATGGAGTGGGGAGAGTAATGAAGGAGATGGTCTTGATGGGGGATGGCATTAGGGGTCAGGTAGAAGCCTGATACAAGGGAGACTCCCAAGAGTCTATAGTGATGGATGACCCCAGCTGAGACTCCTAGCAATGGTAGATGGATGGTCAGGCTATCTCCTATGATCAGATTGGTGACTACCCCAACTGTCATTGGGGAGCCTTCATCCAGTGACTGGTAGGAACAGATGAAGAGATTCACAGCCAAGAACTGAGCCAAGCTTAGGGAATCCTGTTGAAAACAGGGAGGAAGGATTGTACAAGTTGGGGAGTGGGGGTGGAGGGTGAGGATAGGTGGGTGGGGTGTCAAGGTCATCACAAAGGAACCCAGAGAAACAACTAAACCTGGGCTCATAGGAGCTCACAGACTCTGGACTGACAAGCTAGGGAGCCTGTATGGGACTGGCCTAGGCCCTCTACATATGTGTGACAGTTGTGTAGCTTGATCTACTTGTGAGACTCTTAGCAGTGGGAGCAAGGCCTATTCCAGACACTTTGGCTGGCTTTTGAGAACCTGTTCCTCATGCTAGGTTGTCTCACCCAGCCTAAATGCAGGGAGAGATTCATGTTCCTACCTCAACTTGATATGCCATGCTTTGTTGACACCCATGGGGGGCCTGCCCCTTTCTGAACAGAGACAAAGGAGGAGTGGACTGGAGGAGGGGCAGAAGGGAGGTGAAGGAAGGAATGGGAGGAGAGGAGGGAGCTGAAACTGCAGTCAGGATGTAAAATAAATGAAAAAAAAACTAATTAATAAAAAAAAGAAAGAAAGAAAAATAGAACCATAGAGATTTAGTTAGAAAACTACATTTGGTGGCAGGGGCAAGAAGTGAATCTGGCAGGATGTAAAAGTCCCACTGGGCAACTACTAGAAAAGGAAGCCAGTAACTGCAGAGCCACAATGAATGACTGAAACAGCCGTAGATTCAGGTGCAGCAGCTGTGCTGGAGATAAAAAAACACTTTTGTTTCCACTCATGTCACTCCGTTAAAAAATATTTTAAATTCCATTATATTACCTAATTTGTGTGTATGAATGTGTACACATGTGTGTCAGCTTATTAGTGGCAGGGGAGCAAGTGCATGCCATGGTGTGAATTTGGAAGTCAGAAGACAACTTGCAGAAGCTGGTTTCCTCCTTCCATCACACGGGTCCAGGGGGCTGAACTGAGTTCATCAGGCTTGGCAGCAAGTACCTTTACTGTCTAGGACATATTCCCCAGCCCAGTTAACAATACAGGGATGTAAGCATAACAAAGCTGTCTGAATCAATGTTTCTTCACCTACAGAAAGATCCACATTCTGGACATATTCATGAGCAATCTCATAAGGTTATATTTAATTTATAATCATACAAAATGTGTGAAAATAATAACTATTAAAGCTAAGAAGCTTCTTTCCAAGTACAAGTTGAAGCAACATATCCACAGAGAATCAGGAGAAGCAGAAATGATACATGCAAGATTATGACTTGGGCCCCAAAATGAAATGCCCAGGAGAAGGAGTAACAGAAGCACTGTCAGACTGACTAGCCTCTTCTCTGGGAACTGATCTCTGCATAAAGCCCCCTCTTTCTGTGAATTCCAAAACACGCTCAGTCATTAAACTGTACATATGCACCAGCTTTTCTGAATGAGCCTGAGAGTTAGAGTGGGGGACTAAGTCTAGGCCACAACTGAGTAAATGCCAAAAGCCCTTTCCCTGTGTGATTTTTGTTACGCCAATGTGAAATAACTAATAAGTTAAACACATTACTGTCAGTGGCCATGTTGTAGGAGCTGCAGTCAGCAATGGAGTTTATGGAAAACAGCCCACCAGATAGCAAAGCTATGAAGGGTGTGCCCTGGAGAGGGGGTGGGGCGGGGTGGGAGCAGTTTGTCTCCAGAAAGTCCCTTGCTTCTGCTGTGCTTTCTCCTGCTTGCTGCTATCGTGTTCCTACTGTATTTGCCATGGTGTGATTACTATGTGAAAGAATCCCACTGTATATCGTGATTGTTTCGTGGGAAAATCCCACTCCTCACTGGGCAATTTACTTGCAGTTCATAATCAAGATGATTTTTATAAGAGCAATGATGCTTAGTTGGATCAAAGATTTAATTAAACTTTCTGAGTCAGCCTAAAAGATACTGGTGCTTAAGACAGTTAGTGAAGATAATTAGGTAAATGGTTTAGGCTACTCCGCCAATTGCTCCAATGAGAGATACATACACAAGACAGAAATAAGATTAGAAGTCATCCCCCTCTTAGCTAGATGTGAGATTTGCTGAGGATGGAATATAAACAATAAGTTTCATGACTTATAGACCCATGAACTCTGCCTGTGGGAAAACAGGCTGATGATCAAAGAAAGCAATTACGTCTCTATACTCAAGGTTAGGTCTGAGTTCCTTGGTCATGTAGTTTACAGAATTAATCACAGGTTTCAGTATGCACCTTGAAAAAACAAAGTTGTGAAAGGAAATTAAATGACCTTGTGTGTAAAGAAAGAAAAATAGATGGTTAGCTAGACCACTTGTTTAAGGTTTTGTATAGTAGAAATAGGCTAGGAATCTGCTACATTGAAACAGCAAACAGCTGCCTGCCAGTACAAAAGGAACTGGTTGAAATATACATGGCTTGCTTAAAACTTTGTTAATCAGTAATAAAAGAATCATTGCTTTGGGGTAAAGATGTTATAGTGGGGAAATTAATACAAAGGAAAAATGTGTAACTACTTGTGAGTTTCTAAGGAAAACATGCAATGTGATCATAATGTGATTTCCTCTTGTGTAAAGATTAATTTGTGTTTGGAATATATGTAACTTGTGGTTATAAGGTACTATTTTCTTGCGTAGAAACTGTGTGTTTAATATTCACCGACTCCACATCTCTTCAGTTTCTTTGACAGGCTGAAGCTGGACTCTGGCACATTACTGAATCAGGACACAGTGGTTCACATTGGAATCCCAGTATTTGGGGGTTTTTTTGTTTTTGTTTTTTCGAAACAGGGTTTCTCCGTGTAGTTTTACTGCCTGTCCTGGATCACGCTCTGTAGACCAATCTGGCCTTGAACTCACAGAGATCCGCCTGCCTCTGCCTCCCTGAGTGCTCAGATTAAAGGCGTGTGCCACCACCGTCCGATGGAATCCCAGTATTTGTAAGGGTGAGTGAGGCAGGAGGATCATTCCCAGTTAGATAACAGCCTGGGCCACATAGTAACTCCTAGGCCAGCCTGAGCTATATAAAAAGGCCGTATCTCCCAACCTCACCATCAAAGTCAGAAAAGGATTTAGAGATGATTAGGCCCAGGAAGGCTGTTGTGTCTGGTAAGTGGGATTGATACCCTATGTAAGCTCCATAGAAAATGGCCACCTTGCCCTGTGACATGTGTTATAGAGTTCAGAAAGAAGGTACTCATCAGACCAAATATCAGAAATTGGACAGCCTTGCCTTCTCACAACTCAAACAAATTCCTCTTCTTTACAAATTACCTAGTCTTGGATATTTTTCTGTAGTAGCACACAAGAACAGTACGTATCTTACGTTCCTTGGCTACATAAAATTTCTCAAAAGAATTGGAAAAAAAATCTGTTCATCTGTATACTACAAAGGATAACTAACATCAAAATTATTAATGGCAATAGACAATCAGTTACAAACATTTCTGAGGGATCAGGCACTCAGAAAAAAACCCACTTACCACAATATCCTCAGGAAATGTGTCTCTGCTGAAGGAGCCATCATCAAACATGACCTCATAGAAGGTTTGAGATGTCACATCTATCACTCTACAGCTGTAGTACCGAGTGTTCCGATGCTTTGTGATGACTGTCTGACCCACAGAGATGGCTTTCTCACAAGTTTTAGACTTCTGTAAGACAGAGAAAAAAGAAATTTGATAGAAATGAAAAAAGAACAGAAAATAACAAGTATTTATTTGGGAAACAACCTTGCACCTCAATCCTCTAAGGTTTTCTTAAGCTACTTTAAATCCATGTATATCATGGTGTTTATCATCTGAATACTTCAATGTATATTTTCTAAGAATGAGATATTCCTTTATATAATCACAGCTCCAGACAGTAATCAACTTCAAGAGGTACAACACTAACATGACACTTTAATCTGACACCTGGACTTAACTTGGTCAAACTGACCCATAATGAATGACCTTGGTAGCTTCCTATCCCCTTCTCTGAAACTCTGAAGAAGTGAATCCATTCTCCAATTCAGTTCTGTTTATCTGCCACATTGTTTTAGGCTCATTTAACCTTATTTCTATAGGCCTTTTTTTTTTTTATGGTAGTGATACTTTAGAAAGATAAACTTCTCTTGCTTTTTAATAGATGATCTATGTGATATTTCCCCATGATTATACAGTCTTGCCCAGAATCCTATATTCATTCTTATATTTCATTTTTTTTTTGTTGTTGTTGTTTTTGTTTTTACGAAATAGGGTTTCTCCATGTAGTTTTGGTGCCTGTCCTGGATCTCGCTCTGTAGACCAGGCTGGCGTCGAACTCACAGAGATCCGCCTTCCTTTGCCTCTCGAGTGCTGGGATTAAAGGTGTGTGCCACCACCGCCTGGCATATGATATTTCATCTTAAGACACATAATTTTTGCACGTGTCTCAATGTTACTTTAGATCCTAAACCAAAGTGTGACCCAATTTCTCTACCTACTTATATACTTTGAGTGTAAACCAGGCTATGGCCTAGCTTGCTTTGATCAAAAGACTATCTTAGTTAGAAGTAATGATATATTAATTCAAGGCACTATGTTCAAGAAGCCTTGGGCACTATTGTTCTTTTCTGTCCCCTGGACTATAACAGCTCTGCTAGGGGAATGTTTCCCCAGCAAAAGTGTTCTGCTCTGCTCCAGCTAAGGTGAAACGTGTTACAGCTGGGCTCCACTCTGGTAAAAATGTCACACCACACAACAAGCCTCACTTGAGATTATTGGGAAGAAAAAATCCAGGAGGGTGGCTGCCTCTGTGGTTAGAAGCAGCAGCAAACTGAACAGGGTACAGAGTTTATTTAGGGTTTCTTAAGGGGGGGGGTGTCGGTGGGCTTGGATTGGTGGGTTTTTGTGGTCTGATCCTGGGTCAAATTCAGGGATTGGTGGGATTTTGTGCTCAGGGACCCTGACACATGAACAATCACAAGTTTGGATTCCAGAAAATGAGTGACTACATCAATAGTAATTAGGAGCCTAGACACCAACAGAACTCAGTAATTGACACAGGTCCATAAGGCAGCCCAGCATGAAATAGAAGAATTATGCAGTTAATACTGTTTAAACAGATGACCTATAGGGATCTTAACTATTTACTACTATAATTACTTCTCTGTAGTTTCCACTGATTATGGAAACACAAAATAGAATAGTCCTTGAAAAAAAATTTCAAATCTTTAAACAACCAATTCATGTGTAATTAACCAAAATGTTTTAAAACAGCAGACACAAAAAATACTTAGCGAGGAAAGACCATCCTCAACATTTTCTCTTTTGCTCCATAAATCTAATATAGGAGGGATGTGAAAGAGTGAACACTTTATAAAGTAGAATGATATACTCTATATAAAGTAGAAGATAATCTATATGCATCTCTTTGTTTAGGGCACATGTGACAGAACACAGAAAAATACCTTATGTTGTTTTAATAGTCATCTTTGATTCCCAATACAGTTTTTCGTTTTTCTTTTTCAGTAAAATATATATTTATTCTCAGGTTTGTGGCTGCACAAAAAACAGCCTCACCAAGGTTTTGGTAGTCATGACTTCACCTGCTCTTCACTCTACAGGGCAATACCAACAGCAAGATCCAGTTGTTAAATATACACAATGAAGACACCTTATAAATGGTTATGTTTTAGTCTTCATAAAGGCTCATACTTACATATTAAATAGGCTATGTAATTCACCCTCAAATATTATTCTTTCCAATCAAGGTTTGTACAAAGGTCAGAACAGTTAACACTTAAAAAAAAAAAAAAAAAAAAGTTCTGGAGGGAAGTAGTAGTTACAACAAGGGACAATTCCAGAATGGACACTTTCTTATCATTTGGCAAAATAATTTGGGTTCACTTCCTGAAGAAGGGCCAATTGAAAACTGATGAATCATTGGTAGAATTAATATGGTTTGTATGTGAAATATGCCCCCATGGGCTCCTGTGTGTAAACATGTGGTCCTTAGCTGGTTGGCAGCACAATATTGGGAGATTATTGAAACTTTAGGAGGTAGGCCTTCTGGTGGAAATGGATCGCAGGGCTCAGAAGGGGAAGTGGACATGAACTCTCAGCCCTAACCAAGAAGCTAGCTCCAACTGACAACCATTTAAAACAACAAAAGCCAACTAATCAACAATCCCTCTTTTATTTTCCACTGGAGTCTCACTTAGTATATACTACACACTTAAGGGCAGGCTTTATTACCAGCAATAGATGAACAACACAAAATGAACTCACTGGTATTTTGTAGATTTTCTTTTTGTCTCATGTTGCTTTGATTGGAAAATTTTGATCTAACTGGTCTTTTGCTTGTATATTATGGCTTCTTATGGGTTTTGTTCTTGTGTGTCTGTGTGTATATATGTTTCTTATGCTTTTTTTGTTTCTGTTTTTAATTCTGTATGTATGTACGTGCTTGTATGTGTTTTGTTTTCTAAAGAGAGAGAAAAAAGGTGTGGAGTTGGATAAATAGGGAAGTTGGGAAGATCTGGGAGAGGATGAGGGAAGGAAAACTGTGATCAGAATATACTGTATGAAAAAACCCTATTTTCAGTAAAAAGAATACTTGCTACATAAGCTTTCTGTGATGAGTACACATGAACTTTGTCTGAACTATATTATGTAATTATGTAATAAATGCACACTATTATGTAATATATTATTATAAAAATAATAACTAATTATTATTTCTTGTACAATCCTTACCTATGTTGACATCCTATCATGATAGGATCAAAAAATAATTGTTCTATAAAGATATACTGCCCTGTGAGACACAGTAACAGAGCATAAACTCAGTAAATTTTCTTGGATTTCAGGAGAAATGGCGAAAGGAATAGTGAAAGGAAAATCAATTGAAATTTTCCTACTTTTCATTGTAACGGTTTAGTGCAGAATATCTGTAGCACATCTTAATTAAAGGTAGCAAATCTGAAAAATTGTTCAAGTCCATTTTTAATCAAGTAAACTAATTATGCACCTGTCAGTCTTCCAGGTGTTAACTTGTACAGAATAGGAACAATCCAGTGAGGAAAACCATAGACTGGGAGAGAATCTTTGCTAGGTGTACATCTGAGAGAGCATTAATATCCAGAATAAATAAGGACTCAAAAAAAAAGCAAAATCCACAAATGACTCAATTAAAAAATGTGCTATGGGTCTGAACAGAGTTCTTAAAAGAAGAAATAAAAATGGTTCAGAAATATTTCAAGAAATATATATATCATCCTTAGCAGACATGCATTAACAACTGACAACCAAGGCTGGAGAGAATGTGAGGAAAGGGGAATTCTCATTCACCATTAGTGGAAATGCAAACTGGTGAATCCACTCTGTAAATCAGTGTGAACAATGCTCAAAAAGCTCAAAATAAACCCACTATATGACCCAGAAATACTGCTCCTTGGCTCAAAGGAGTTGCCATCGTAAAGTACAGACACTTACTTAGCCATATTTAATGCTGATCTAGTCAAAATCGTTAGGAAATCAGAACAACCTACATGTCCTTCAACTGATGAATAGATAAGGAAAATGTGGGATATATAGAGAACGAAATACTATTTAGCTATAAAAAAGCTGAAATAATGAAATGTTCAAGTAAATGGATGGACCTAAAATATTGAGTATAGTAACCCATATCCAGAAACACAAACATTTTCTCTTTCATTAGTGGTTCCTCACTCCAAATACTCAGATGTGAGTATATAACCTGGAATGACTATATAAATCATGAAAGTAAAAGGTAGTAGGGGTGGGGGGAGACTTGAGAGGAAAATAGCAGAATACAGATGATATAAAGGGGAAAGAAGGAGGGCTTTGATGAGGAGGGAGGAGGGAGAAGGGTCAAATAACACCAAGGATGTTTAAAAACAAGACTTAAGGAATCATACTAAACCCAAATATAAATAATCATTTCAAATAAAGTTACCCCACTTGGGCTGACAATTTCCCTCACAGGAGTCACAAAGTATCTAACAAAAACTAATACTAGGCATCAGACTACAACTTCATTTGGAGTTGTCCAATAGGATCACTGGTCAGGGTAGTATAAGTGATTGTCTAAGCAATATAGCCTATTACTGTTGGCCTTGATTACATCTTAAAGCTGAAGACAACAAACTCTGGACACAGGAATTGGAAGATTTGAGCTGGATCTGACCTGAAAACCACCTTCCTGCAATCAATCTTTTATAGTATCAGAAGGTGCTATGCAAACTTCAAGAGAGAGAATCAAGCAATAGACCTACCCAGCTGTGATGCCTATGAACCACCACTGTGATTAGCAATGGCAAGATATCCCTAAAGGTACAATAGTGGCATTCATATATTTGTGGTAACAAACAGTTCTCCAACTTAACTTATGAACTGTTCAACAGAAAGGAAATCATGCCTGTTTCTGGAAACCTAGTCAATGACCTGGGGCTAGTGAGGTCATGGATTATAGAGGAAAAGCTGCTATCCCCACATTAGTAAACCAATATAATTCCTAACTGCATTCGAAACTTTATACCCACAGATAAATGTAGCTCTTACTCTTCATTAAATAAACTTCTATTAGCAACAAATGGAGACCGTTATAAGTAGTTAAAATGCAGACATCAACTGATCATGGAATGCAAAGCTCCAATTAGTATACTTACAATATAACTCCTGCACCTCATCGAAGATTAGGGAAGAGGGGAATGGAAATATTGTAATAGCCTGAGGACCAAGAAATTTGCTATGAGATTGTATCTCCTAGATGTGACAGTTCCATGATACTGGAACTATGTGGCCTTAAGGAAGTTCAACATCAACAGAGATGCTAATGTGGAAGAGGGAAAATCTCTCAGGCACCCACCCATAGACAAAGAATTACAGGTACCAATGACCTCTTAGAAAGGGAGAATTAATCTTCCCCAGCAATGAGACTCTAATTGGTTATTAAATACCAAGTGGTCAGTCCTGAAATCATACACACACAGGTAATACTAAATGGACTCAGCATATTGTGGACACACACACACACACACACACACACACACACACACAAACAAAGAGATAGATATTATTAAATTTGAGAGGGAGGGATTAGATAGGTAGATAGGAATAGTTTGCAAGAGGAAAGGAAAGGAAGGAAAGTGATGCAATTATATTTTAATTAAAATATTTAAAAATCATTAAAATTTTATTACTTGGACATATTCAATTTCTTATTAGTAATTGCAAACTTTGGACCTACTGGATAATTTTAGAAGATTTTGTAAAAGGGCATTGCATAATCAGGATCATATGTGAATATTTATTTTGCTTATATCTATAACAACAGATATGAACCTTGAAACAGATTTGCTTTGCTCATCAGTTTTTTTGTGGTGCTTGAATAGTGAATATGTGGCCTAAGACAGTTCTTTGTCTCATGTAGCCCAGAGTAGCCAAAGGCTGGACACCACTGTTCTTGAATACGTGAGAGGAAATAGAAATAGAAGATCTGGTGCTTTGAATGAGAATAACCACTATAGGCTCATGTTTGAATTCTTGGTCCCCAGTTAATAAAACTGTTTTTGCAAGGATTAGGGTGCTTGTTGGAGAAGGTGTGTCACTGAGGGTGGGCTTTGAGGTTTCAAAAGTCAACACCATGCCCAGTCTCTATCTCTGTTTCTCTGCTCCTCTCTCTCTCCCTCTGCCTTTTGCCTATGGATCAGATGTAAGCTCTCAGGTACTGCTCTAACACCATGCCTGCTCACATGCTGCCATGATTTCACCATGATAACCATTGGCTAACACTCTGAAACCCCAATAAAACACTTTCTTTTATAAGTCCCCTTGGTTATGGTATTTCTTCACAGCAATAGAACACTAAGACAGAAGTTGGTACCAGAGACTGGGGTATTGCCATGGCAGGCCTGAACATGCTGTTTGTCAAAGAAAAATATGCCTCTGAAACTATAAGCAAGCCCCCAATTAAATGCTTTCTTTTATAAGTTCCCTTGATCACAGTGTCTCTTCACAGCAATAGAATAGTAACTAAGAATACACCAAACTCAATAGTTTATGATACTAAACACACAGAATTTGTTTTAAGATTATTCTTTTAAATATATAAAACAAATACTGGGGAAAACTGACAAATAAAAACAGAAACCTTCTATGAATGAAAATGGAGATCCCATTGACATAGTAGGTTTATATTTTATTTCCCCTAAATTGTACAGGTGTTGTTATAGAAAACAACCAGTTCAGGAGCCAGGCCTAATTTTATTTTATGGTTTTCATGGCTATGATTTAGCCCATTAATCTCAAAGAGTCAAGGCATGGATGAGAACATAGACAAATTACAGTTTCTGCTTTAAGATTCATGTCCTTTACCATTCATAATCATCATCATCATCATCATCTGATCATCAAAAAGTTGGTTGAATATGAACACTGTTGTATTTGAAAAGGAAAAATTATGTACTTCAGGAGAGGCAATTGCTGTGGGATATTTGATTGCACCGTGAAACTCCAAGACTATCTATGTTAATGAAATTAACCTTGGATCAGGGGGTGGAGGCAGCGACTAACTGACAAGAATTAGCCATAGAGAGTACAGCTGACCCAGGAAGAAGGACAGAGAGACATAGAGGAAGGAGTAGGGAGGGACTTAGAGATTCTCAGGCTTTTTGGGTTTGGGACCAGTGGAATAATGCTCTCTTGCTGTGTCTCTGGCCAAAAAAGAAGGTTAGCTGGTTGCTTCTTGGTATCTCTGATCTAGCAGGTTTTCATCCCAACATCTATCTCCCAAGTCTTTATTGGTAAAAAGAACAACTTAGATAAAAACAACAGGCCATTATAATGTTTTTAACAGAAGTTACCAACAGACTCCATAGTTACTTTCCTACTGCTGTGACAATGCATCACAATCAAGGCAAATTATAAAAGAAAGCATTTAATTTGGGGGCTCATGGTTCCAGAGGGTTAGAGTCTATGATCACTATGGCGAGGATTATGGCAACAGGCAAGCAGAAGGTGCTGGAGTGATAGGATGATGGAGTGATAGCGGAAAGCTCATGTTTGATCCACCAGAATGAGGTAGGAGAGAAAGAGAGCTAACTAGGGAAGGCATGGGCTTTCTGAAACCTCAGCCTCAAAGCCCACACCCAGTGGCACACCTTCAAAAAGCCACCAACTGGAGATCAAGCATTCAAGTATATGAGAATCTGGGGGTTATTCTCATTCAAACCACCACAATCATTCTAGTTAGCTTCCAAATTTTGAAGTCTAATTGAATAATGGATAAGTAAAAGATACCAAGACTATCTTTCAAAAACCTGTAGTTACCCATAGAGGGCCAGAGGCAATTATAAACCTTACAATGATTTTATTTTGCTTCAAAAGGAAATAGCCATATACACTATTAAGCTATTATAGTCTCCTTATCAAATATACCACACATAAGTGGATCTGTGGGACAGTAGTTTCTACATCACCTCAAAAGTCTTATGTTTTCTTTTTCATCATCTTTTGAAAAATGGTTAGCAACTTAGGCTTGACTAAGCGACACACCATAGTCAGGAAGAGGCAGACTCTCTGTTGCACTTTAATCCAATCTCAATAGAATCACCTGTAACCATAAAACACTATAGTATAAAAATGTGGTATATGGTCCCAAGAAAAACTTCAGATACACACTGCTAGCTTTATTTAAGTTTGGAGTTAAGGATTCAAAAAATCCTAGGGAAAATAGGTTGAAGAGTCACCTGCCATTTTATGACTACATCTGCTTGTACATGGAACTGAACCTCTTTGAACTTAGTTCAAAGACAGGAAAAATAATATTCATATTACTCATAAAAGATTGTAGCACCAGCAATAGTAAAAGTAAAAGGAATTTTAGTATGCAACTTTCACTTTTTCAGAGTTATCAGTTTTTACTGGCAGATTCTAAGCATGAACACTAATCACTGTGGCTCTAGAGGTCAGAACCTTATTATGACCCAAAATATATACAGGATAATTTAATGAGGTAATACTATTGGCTGTAAATGACAAAGAGCCACAGAAATGTAATATATTATTACTAACCTTTCAGTTTGTTAATGTTTGCTTGCTACTGAAAATGATCTTTTTGGCTAATGGACATCAACTAAAGATGTCCACACTAAGGAAAAGTCATTGATGCAGCCTATGTAACCTGTAACCTATGGAAAATAACTTTAAAATAGACAGAGTTTGTAACATTTGGACATTTGGACATTCTCACACATCTAGATTCCCAAGCCACAAATGTCAAATATCTCTCAAGACACTAGTAGAAATTGATGTGATCATTATAAAAAGCTGGAAGGTTGTTGTATGAGAAAGATGAGCATCGGCTCATAAAAAGTTAATAAAAGGTGCATAAGATAAAGATATATTGTTTACAGGTATGGAGTTGTCAAATGATAGAAGGTAGTCTATTTTTAAAAAAAAGAGTACAGGAGAAAAATAGTATTAGAGACAGGACAAGCATGTTAGGATGCAAATTGCTATACTGTCATAATCTTTTTAAGTTTTTAAGTCAAGGGAATGATTTCATTAACCAAGGAGAGGATAACTGAACTATAGTTAAATTCATGTTATCTAGGCACAAATTCTATTTACTCAGAGGAAGTTCAGTCTTAAATAAAACAAACAAATGTGTTGGTGGTGCAAATTGCTGGCTATACCTTTCTTTTCTATAAGATTGACCTTCCAGGGCCTCTGTGTTGGTCTTCACTTATTCCATCTTAGGTAGTAAGGATCAAAAAAAAAGTTCCTGGCCCTCTTCCCATTCCCTTTACAACACTGCTGCTATTTGTTTCTTCCAGAAAAGATTAAATAAATGTGTAGTTTCATAGAGAATGCATTACACATTTTAGGTGGTACTTTTCACACCACTCTACTTCAATCAAACCTCTGACACCCTGAATACATGAACTGCACAATCTATATATAACTCTTCACATACCCTGTACACAGATCCAAAACTAGAAAGGATATAAAGACCTTGACTCATTCATTTGTTCAGTCACTCAACTCTATATAGTGTTTAGTGCACACTAGAAACTGAAGGGTTATGTGCAATTAAGTGTAAATAACAGCTCTCAATTTCTAGTCTCAAGTATATTACAGTCTGGACATGTCAACACTGACAAGGCATTCTAGACCTATGAAGGGTCCAGGAAGGAATTCAGATAAAGTGTCAGCAATTGGGAGAGCAGGTCTTACCACATTTGAGTTGACTCTATGCCTGAAGCATGTGATGTTTACCACATAAGGCCAGTCATCAGGCTCCATGAGTACCCCAGCCGCATGGGCACATGTGACATGGAATGAAGCTGGGCATCGACCATAGGAACACTGAATGCAGGCCCCAGAAACCTTCTTAACCCGGTGTCTGCAGAAGATGCATTTCTGAAGGGTTAAAACAGAGAATAACATCCATTCATCAGAGAATAATAGTTATTAGATGAACAACACATTATATCAAGTTCTGACTCCAGGGACCTTATCAGCAAGAACATCTGTGGCAAAACAATCTTTTCACTTTAAAAGTCATACACTTCCACAGTCATACTTCACCAAACATATTCTGAATTACTTTTTGTGGTCAGAAAAATCAAATTCTTTTTCACATGCTTCTCCTCATACAGACCTCAGAACAAAGCCCTGGGTAATCTTGTATGCCTGCAAGGGTGTTTCTGTTTGGCCTGGACATAGCAGGCTTTGTGTACACCTAAGTTAGAACCCAGGTGCAGATATTCTTACATTAGATGAGAATATTGAAAATATCCAAACATCATATATATGGGAGAAATTTTCATTTACAAGGAAATGGAAAGCACTAAATGGTTCAGTGTGGAAACTAGAACTCAAGTATTTAATAATCTAAACCTGAATGCTTGCTTCTTGACGGAGACAAAAATGCTTCCCAAAGTGGGAAAAGTTAAAACTATCCCGAAATAGTATGTTTTTATTGAACATTTACAGCTGAGAATGGCTGCGGAAGAATGAAAACAAACACATAATAATAACTACCATAATCTAAAAACTAAGTTTCACAGAAAGGCCTTAAACATTATCAGAACATTTGTTATGAGAGATAGAGAAAAATCAAATAGCTGCACTAAATATTAGACTTATGTATGGTTACTTGAGGGTTAGAAGAAAAAGTGGTTGTGGATCAGCATAGGGCCAGGTTGATAAGCCAGAAGAAACAGAATGATCCCAAAGCTCAATCTTTAATTCCCAAATACAAAAAGATTTACAATTTGGTTAAATGTTGGTGCAATGGCTCTCTTTTTACAGGTTTGCTTTTCTTCGTGGGATAAAATAGGCTCTTCAAGTTTTAAAACCATGTGGGCATTTATCACAGTCATCTAAGAATCAATGAGTACTAAACTTCTAAATCCTTTTTTGTCCTCACCTCTGATTACTGACAGTCTTAAAGACTGTTCCTTAATCTTGCTCTGCTCTCTTGCTACCTATGTATAGTAACTGTCAGAGCCTCTACTCATGCTGTCTTGCCCACAATAGAAATGGTCTTCTGACTGGTTTTTATTTCATTCCATTTTAGTTCAGCTTCCCAGGGCTGCCAGGATTACCTTTATACAATATAAATACTATGTTCCACTCCTCAATGGCATCTGGTTATCTTTAAGTTCTTTCAGGAAAGGGGGGCGTGCAACATGACATGGAAGAATGAAGTTTGCAAAAGTCCCTCCATCATCCATGAGAGCAGCCTTATTTTTCACTGGTCTCCACAAGGGCACTACTAGATTCCAGGCATGAAGTATAACCTGGTTTCCCCTTATACTCAGGTTCAATGTACAATCACATATTTTATACTAGAGACTGAAGATGTGGCCTGTTTAAAAACATAACACATACAGACATGAAGAGGGAAAGGAAGAAGAGGAAAGCAGAAGAAAAGGGGGACAGGGATAAGGGGATGGGGAGAGAAAGTATACCATAGAACAAAAACAAAGTCCATACAATCTGTTACTTTATACCTTATCTTGGTATTTTTAAAAATCATTGGACTCTGTTTGGAAACAGCATGAAAGGGAAAGAAACTGTTAGAAAGCCATGGAAATTCTGATCAGAACATTGGCTTCAGAAACCTGATATTAGGAAGGGGTTAAGGTTTGGGTGTCTTTTCCTTATTCACAGCTCTTTGGTGACAGGTCAACAGGGGATTTACGTCTTCCTTTAAACAGAGCTATCAGCTCAAGAGTGAGAATTCAACCCATGTCTTCAGGCAAGCTAACAGTCATGTATGTTTGTTTGTTTGTTTATTTGTTTGAGACAGCATCATACTAAGTTGCCCAGGCTGGCTTTGAACTTGTTCTGTATCCCAGGGAGGCCTTAAAATTGTGACTCTCCTGCTTCTGTCTCAATCCCAGTGGTTTGGATTACAGAACTCTGCCACCAGGTTTGGCTCCATAAAGTCTTAAATGGCAGTACAATGCTCCTTACACAGGAACAAAGAGAACTTAAGGATAATAAGACTACAGGCATTTAAGAGAGAGGAAACTTCAGAAAGACAAGCCCATTACTGAAGATCATTGTTTAAGGTATCAGTGATGCTTGGGAAGGGATGAAAAGGCAATATCTGCGCAACAACTAATAAAAGAAACTCAAGAAGTCAAATGGCCCATCTGAGAGAAGCTCCCCTATGGACGCTTTAAGGTTACCAAAGTGCTGACTTCCAGAAACTAATTCAAGTGAGAAAAGCTGACACTGATGACAAGGGCTTGTCCCCGTAAGTTACTCCTTATATTTTTCCAGGGAGGAAACATGGAACTGCTCTGTGTTTGTTGAATTAAACAAAATCCTTCAAATAGATTTTAGTTAAGTTTCACGTTCTGCTTCATGTATGTTTCAATATATACATCATCAAAAAGACATTGGAGCTATGAATCAGAGCAACCTGGGGATCTTCTCTAAACAGATTGCTGACCCTTCTAAGATTCTGTATATCTGCATTTATATTTTATGACACATTCTCAATGATACTGACTCTGATGTTCCACATATCAGGTTTAAGGAACTTCGGGTTAGAAAGATAGAAAATATAATCAACTATTTTGAGGGACTTTTAATACAAAAGAATTCAGGAAGCAGATGTCTTTTCATCTGTTGTACAATGTGAAGGACTGAGACTCCTCAGAAGAATGATTTATAGAGCATTGTACTTTCTTGGGGAACTGGATTTCCATATTTATTTTCATGGCACAGGCCACTGAGAGCACTAACAGACGGAGGAGGTAATGAGGCTTTGTGTATCATTTCTTGATGTCCGAGCATATAGTTTGGCAAAGGACATCAAGTAATGATGAGCCGTGAAGAGTTGGAGGAAAGTGTATATCTTTCTCTTTTTCTATGATTTCTGTCATTTTGCCAGTTTTTATCATTCTTATTCCTTCTATAAATACCAATGTAATTCTAAAATAGACAGAAATGTATAAAAATAAAATTACTGGGTTTTTTTTGGTGCTCCATACAACCTCTTAGACCAGGTAGTACTGCGTATCTTGCTCCAGGGCTGATCCTGGTGATCTGTGTGATCTTTCCTTTCTTTACAATCCATTCCCAGTCCCCACACCTAGTCCTACCTGCATATCCAGTGCCTAGTCTAGTCTGCACTTGCACTGGCCATAACCTATACAGGCTTTGGATAGGAGGCACATCCTGTATGACAGCAAATGGCCCCTGCTACCATCTGATATCATCCCTTATGAGTGCCATACAATCTTCCAACTAAGTCAGGTCTTACACATCTTGCAACAGGGCCACCCTATTAAGTCTGCCAGATCCTCCCACTCACAATCCCCAAATCTAGTCCATGTTCCCAATCCAGTGCAGTGGCCGAGTCTGTACTCTCATAACATACAACCTACAGGCTCTAGACAGGAGGCATACCCTGTCTTCCAGCAAAGAGTCCGCCCCACATCATATCCAACCTTCGGGCCCAAGCTTCCCCACTTAACCTGTGTTGTCTCAGCACACCATGTCCAGTTTTCAGACAGAAAACTAACAAATCCACATGTCAAAATTTAGCCACAAAATAAAAACAATGTGAAAGATCAAGACAGTATGTCTCCTCCCCAATCCACCAGTCCTACAAAAATATTTGCCATTGAGAATTACCTAGATAAAGGGGGTGGGGGGAGAAGAAAGAAAGAGATAAATTATAAACTTCAAAGAATATCAGAAGTTTAAAGAAGACACAATGAAACCGCTCAATAAACTTAAAGAGAATGAACTTTAAGAGAATAACATCTGAAAGATGCCCAGGAAAATATAAACATAAGTCTGAATGAAATGACGAAGGCAATGTAGGATATGAAAATTCAATAAAGAGAGATATATTGAAGAAAACTCAAGCTGAAGTAAAGATGGAATTGGAAAATTCCCAAGCAGAAAAACTGAGGAAAAGCCTTATGAGTAGAATAAATCAAGTAGAAGCTAGAATAATAGGACTCAGAGATAAAGTAGAGAAATTAGACAATACAAGCAATGAATATGAAAAATTCAATGAAGCACAGAAAAGGAATACAAAAGAACTGTGGGACACAATGAAATGATTAAATCTTTTAACTATAAGCATAGATGAAGGCAAAGGAAACCAGGCCAATGGCACAGACCAGATCTTCAACAAGATCATAGAAGAAAATATCCCCAAACTAAATAAAGTAAGACATATATATACAGATACAAGAAGCAGAACACCAAGCAGATAAGACCAGAAAGAAACTCCCCACTATGTATATGATCAATAAAACACTAAGTATACAGAACAAAGAAAGAATATGGAAACCTTTGAGAAAAACCCTAAGTCACATATAAAAGACAGCCTATCAGAAATAACTGCTGATTTCTCAATGGAAAGTTTGAAAGCAAGAACTTGAATTGATATACTCTAAGTTCTAAATTATCACTACTGCCAACCTAGACAACTGTACTTGGCAAAACTGTCTGCCATAGCATAAGAAGAAATAACTTTCCATGATGATACAAACAGCCTAAAAGAAAAAAAAATCATGTTCACAAAACCAACCCTAGAGAGAGTAGCAGAAGCAATACTTTGGATTGATGAGAGAAATACTCATAGCCAAGATAACTTGTAAGGAAAACAAAGCTGTAATTAACGAAATACAAAGCACAATTAACATAACAGCAAAAAACCCACAAAATAAAAACTAAAATAACTGTAACCTCACACACCTTCCAATAATAACATTAAATATTAAAAGTCCCAATTCTCTAGTCACAAGACAAAGCCTAGTTGAATAGACCAACTAACAAAATCCACCTATCTGTTGTCTATAAAAAAAATCACCTGTCTATAGGCACCACCTCAAAGTTAAAATTGGGGGCAGGGAAGACAATCTAATCACATGGGAAGAGGAAGTAAGTAGGAATTACTATCTTAATCTCTAAAAAAAATTAGACTCAACCTAAAATTAATCAGAAGAGATGAAGAAGGGCACTTTATTTTAATCAAAAGAACAATTAACTAAGAAAACATTACTATCCTAAACATATACACACCAAACACTGGGGTACTAAATTTCATAAAAAATATACAACTGGAATTAAAGCCACATATCTGTTGATATAATCATTAATAGTAGGAGATCTCAATATCACATCTGAACAAAAAAAAAGATAATGATGAGAATTAAATTATATCATATATCAAATGGACATAACAGATAACTACTGAACATTCCACCCAAGCACCAAAGAATATATATTCCCCATGGAAACTTCTATAAAAGAGGCCACATCCTAGAACACAAGAAAAATCTTAAGAAATTCAGGAAACCTGAAAATAACCTCATGTATATATCCATTCTAACCATAATGCAATCAAAATTAAAATGGACAGCAAATCAATCCCTAGTACACAAACTCATGGAAATTAAGCAACCCTTTACTGAATGATGAATGTGTCAAAAAGTAAATCAAAAAAAGAAATTAAAAACTCCTGCATCTAAATGAAAATGAAAACAACCAAACTTCTGGAACACATTAAAAGCAGATCCATGACGGAAATTTATAGCTCAAGTGTCTATCGAGTGCCAGGCAGTAGTGGCACATATCTTTAATCCCAGCACTTGGGAGGCAGAGGCAGGCAGATCTCTGTGAGGTGGAGGCCAGCTTGGTCTACAGAGTCTGTTAGGACAGTCAGGACTGTTACACAGAGAAATCCTGTCTTGAAAAACTGAAAAACCAAAAAGCAAAAAACAAAAAAACAAACAAAAAACCCTAAATTTAAATCCAGCAGGTGGCAAGAAATAATAAAAAATCTGAGCAGAAATTAATGAAATAGAAACAAAACAAAACAAGGAATCAATGAATCAAAGAGCTTGGAGAGATAAACAAGATCGACAGACACTTTGACTAACTAGCTAAAAGAGATAACCCAAATTATCAGAAACACAAACAAGAAAACACTACAATCAACATCAAAGAAATTCAATGTTATAAGAGAATACTTAAAAATTCTGTACTCCATTAAATTGGAAAGCCTAAAAGAATGAATTTCTAGATTCATTCAAACCACTAAAATAAAGCAAAGAAGTCTATAACCTAGAGAGACCAGTAACAAATGAGAAGATTGAAATAGTAATAAAAAAAAATCTTCTAACTAAAAAGTGTCCAGGGCCAGATGAACACATAGCAGAATTCTACCAGACTTTCAAAGAAGGTGTGCTGTCAATCCTTCTCAAATTATTAAAAAAGAAAAACTGAAACAGAGGGAGAACTCCCAAATACCTTCAAAGAACTCCCAAATACCTTCAAAGACAACATTACTGTCTTAGTTAGCTTTCTATTGCTGTGACCAAACATAGGAACCTGTGATGCTAAGGCCATAGAGGAGTGCTGCTTACTGGCTTGCTCAGCTTGTTTATATATATATATATATATATATATATACACACACACAATAAATATATTTATATATTTATATATAAATATATATATTTATATATGCTTACTGGCTTGCTCAGCTTGTTTATATATATATATATATAAACAATAAATATATATATTTATAATAGAACCCAGGACCACCAGCCCAGGGGTGGTACCACCCACAATGGGCTTGGGCACTCCCTCATCAATCACTACTTATAAAAATGTGTTGCAGGGCTGCTGAGATGGTTCAGTGGTTAAAAGCACTGACTGTTCTTCCAGAGGTCCTGAGTTCAATTCCCAGCAACCACATGGTAGCACAGAACCATCTACAGTGGAATCTGATG